>APFE031055964.1:0-16492 GCA_000404065.3 Pinus taeda | reverse complement strand
TAGTCTGGAGAGAGAAACTCGATCCCTCTGATGATCTGACCAAGCTGTCACAATATGCCGGAGCTTATTCAGCTGCCACCATCGATAAGGCATCAGAAGTAAGTCTTTTGCTAAAGACTAAAGACCAGGAGATTTCCAAGTTGCAGGCAGAATTAACGGATATTAGACAAAGGGCAATACAAGCCGAGGGCCAATTAGCAGAACAACGACAACAGGCAGTACATACAAGTGAACAGCTAGTGGAACAACAGAAAATAAATAGCCAATTGATGCAGCAATGGGAGGAGGAGAAACAGAAAATCACCCAGGCAGCCATCCAGAGACAAAATGAGTTGACAGAGGCGTTGGAGCAACTAAAAATGGCAAATGAGCAATCTTTGAAGGCTAAAGATGAGCATATCGCTCAAATTACAGCACAGTTAGAGGCTACCAAGGGAGATGCGCAGATAAAAGAATTCAAAAGGGAGGCGATGTTAATTAACAAGGCGCTTACAGCGCAAGTTAAACTCTTGGCGCAATCCCTCTCTCAAGCGGAACCGCTCTGTGAGTTAGCTACAACTGTAAATGAGCAGGTAGAAAAGGCTAGAGATGACTACAATCAAGCCGAAGAAGATATCACAACCTACCTTGAATGGCAAGATTTGAAGTCAGGAAAGGAATCCAATTTGCCTAGGATACTCGAGGTCCATAAAAACATATTGTTTACAGAATGGCAGACACAGGTATTAAAGGCAGAAAGGGCAGCATTGAGATGTGCATTAACTGCTGGTAATTTGGTTGATCTAGTAAATAACACTCTCTATCTGGCCAATATAATTTCCCAATGCACGCCCGGGAAGATTATTACAGCAAACACATTGGAACAAACATGTTACCCTGATTTAGAGAGCAAAGCAAGGTCAATTACCGGGGTCGACACTTTAAACATAGAAGCATATTGGTGGTTCTTAATCAAGCTGCATGAACAACGATCTTCTCTCAAATGCTTAACCGATGTCGTTCAATGCATGATCCCCGATATCCAAGACTCCACCTATGCTGCCCAACTCAGTTCCCGGCTCAACAAACCTCCTGAAGTTGAGCCAATGCTCGCCATCAACCAACTCAGATTTAAAGGGAAGCAGCCGACAGAGTGATTCATCCTCCAGCTCCTTGGATTGCCAGCAAAAATAGCAACAAGAATTTATTGACATCAGCTTAGTTAGCTTTTCTGTTTTGTAGATATTTAGATTAGCTTAGTATTTATAGACCCTTTCATGTTTTTAGAAAGGGTCGTAAAATTTTGTAATAAGACTTAACAGACTGAAGTTTGCACTATTGTGCTTCAGCCTCTATTTTTTTATGAAACTCGACCACTCGCTTTTACTTTAACGGAGAAATTTCTTGATTCAATTGTGCACTACTGTGATTGATTTGAGGAATGTTTATGCGTTGGAGCAGAAGCTATACATAGCGATTCATATCGGGATTGGCTTACTATTCAAATGGTATTTCTATCTTTTGTTTGAATTCATTCTGTGTATGTGATTTCGCTGTGTAATTATTCCTGCTATCGTTAATTGTATGCATGCGCAACAATAGGAAATCTTACTCATACCACTATTGGATGTTTAGATGATATGCCTTATTTTTTAATCATGTATGCGTTAATGGTATGAATGCATAGTGTAGCATCGCTTTAATCGCTGCGCCTAACTATTTAGGTACAGCAATCTTGAATGATTTAATATCTATGTCTTGAGAATGCAGTCATCTATATAATTGTATTTTTGGATATAGAACATCAAAAGCTACGCTTTAAAAGTTCAAATAGATTCCCGGGATAGTTTAATTTACTTATATTTCTGTCAATAGTTTTAGTCGTCCACCTATCGCTACTGTTATCTACGAAGTATTCATTCATCCCATTTATCTATTTCTTGGAAACTGGTCCCATTATCCCCAGTCGGAGCCACTATCCCAAACGGAAAAGGAGCTGTACTAAGGTCTGGACCGGGTGGTTTCCCCCAATGTTGGTGCAACGATTTTCGAGGCATCAACACATTTGTTATAGTATATGTTAGGTTTCAAAATCATATATAGTATATAATAAGGTGGGAAGTGCATTGCATTGCATGTTGAAAAATGCAACAAGAAAATTTTGATTTAATTTGGTCCTTGAATTAAATTATGAATAAAATTGTAATTCCACATCACAAGACAATTTGTATGAGTTCATTAAGTTATTTTGACTTAGTTGGCTCAATTAGTTCGAGTTGAGGGTCTAATTAGAGTCATTTAGAGTGTCTCCTACATTATAGGAGTCTTGGTTGAGTTTATTTCGAGTTGTAATTAATTAATTCAGTTTAACTGAGTTAAAGTTAGTTAAAGTAGTTCCAACTGGTGGAGGAACTAGTAAGAGGCCAGACAATGGGGTGTTGCTTCATGTGTTCAACTAGTTAATTGATGATTCACTCATAAATAACTCATGCATGTCAGATCTGAGAGTTACCCAGTTGAGATTGGAGTTCAAGGGCAATGTACTATCAGTTGTATAATCATATGAATTGTACAGGTGGTACATGATTTCAAAGGAAGGCCTATGAGGATTGCACAATTCATATGAGGAATTTCTTTATTTGATAGGGGACTAATTCCGAAGGAAACAATGCAAGGAAATAGGGACATGGGAAAGCCAAAATTTGGTTAAGTATTGGCCTAGGCTTGTCTATGAAGCAATGAGACAGATAGAGATAGTGCAGAGGTTGCTTGGGCTTGAGCAAAGCATTGTAATCTTCTCATATTTTTTGACTAATGAAATATACAGATAGCAGGGGTTTTTAGTTGTGGATTTTCCCAGGAAATCATTTTCTATAATGTTTTGATTGAATTCTTTCTCTTGTATGCTTCATAATTTCGTGATCGTTTAATTGTTTCCGCTGATGAGTAGAGTAGATTCAAGTATTTTGTTTTAGCAAATCGCTTAAGCAATTTGTATCTACAAGGAATTTCTACATGGTATCGAAGCACAAATCACTCTAGGAGAGGAGTATATGATTCTGTCTTTTGCAGGTGAAATCGAATTTGCAGTATCATTCTTCAGACCTAGCAGGATGTCGTTCTATGGATTGAGACTTGAATATGCCCTTAAGGGTAGTTTGAACTATATTTCTTGGAAGGAAAATATGGAGGCAATGTTGGAAGACAACGACTAAAGGAATTCATAGACAAAGATATTCCTAAGCCTCCAACAACAGATGCTCAATATCTAGTAGAGTTGAAGAAATGTGTTGCAAAGGTGAGAAGGATCGTACTGGAAGGAGTTCGAGATCATATTGTCTCGAATCTCCACGAGAAGGATACACCATATGTAATGTGGCAAGCCTTGATTGACTTGTTTCAGAAAAACAGTAACCACAAGATGTTGGCACTTAAGGACAAGCTTCGAAAGATCAAGACTGAGAAGGGTGACACAATACCACAATACTTGAGCACGGTCACCCAATGTCGGGATGAGCTTGGGAGTGTCGGTATTACAGTTTTCGAAGATGACCTGATCAACCTAACACTTCTAGGCCTTCCCAAGAGCTGGCACAACTACCATCTTTCAATAAATGGGAGCGAGAATCTACCAAAGTGGGAGAATTTGTGGTCTAACTTGGTGTAAGAAGAGATAAGGCAGAGCACTAGAGATGGAACCTCATCCAAACATGATGATGAGGATAATTGTGCCTTAGCTGGAAAGGAGAATAAAGGGAAAGGAAAGAAATTCCAATCTAAAGGAGATTCCAATCAAGGCAAAAAGAAGGACTTGTCAAAGATGAAATTTTTTCATTATCATGAGCTGGGACACTATGCCACGAAGTGTCCTCACAAGAAGGTTAGAAAGAAGCCCTTAGGAGGAGCAAAGGGTGAAGCTCTTGCTTCACAATTTGAGTTGGATTTCACCCTCATTGCCTGCATGGTGACATCGGTGATGGGTAGGGTGTGGTATCTGGATAATGGAGCCTCATTCCATATGACTAGAAATAAATATTTTTCAGTGACTTGAAGGAGAAGGACCTCCAAATGCACATAGAGATGGGAGATGATCAAAGGTATAGCATGACCGGCATTGATATTGTTACTTTTCAGAGGGATTTTGGTTCTCCTCTCACATTAAAAGATGTCATGTATGTTCCGGGTCTGAAGAAGAATTTATTTTCAATTGCTCTGTCGGAAGACTGTGGCTATGATGTGATATTTAGCAAAGGAAAGGATTTCCTTTGTCACATAGCCACATGACAAGTGAATCAGATCAGGGTTCAGTTGAAAAAACTCTACAAATTGGAAGTAGAAGATTGTGTTGCATTGAGCACAATAGAAGAGAAGGTACATAGTTGAGACATTGGTGAATTGTGGCATAGAATATTGGGCCATCTTCACCATGGATCTTTGAAGATCATGCAACAGATTTCTATAGGACTTCCCAAGGGTGCATTAGAACAAAGAGATACATGAAAAGAGTGTACATTGGGGAAGTACACCAAAGCCACATTTCATGATAAGGACAATCGAGTGCAAGCAATCCTTTAAAGTGTTCACTTAGAGGTGTGTGGACCATTCTCAACAACCTCCATGGCCAAGCACATGTATTATGTAATATTTTTAAATAATTTTTCACGTAAGTTCTAGATTTTCTTCATGCAGAAGAAAGGTCGTACATTCTCTAATTTTTGTGAATTTAAAGCACTTGTTGAGAAAGACATTGGTAGGAAAGTGAAGGCTCTTAGGAATGATAATGGTGGAGAATATGTGTCGAATGAATTCAAGAACTTATGTGCATCAGAAGGCATTCAACGAGAGTTAATAGTACGAGAGATGTTACATGATCTGGCCCTACCGTTACACTTGTGGGTTGAAGCATGAACCACAATTATATATGTGCATAATAAGAGTCCTCATCGAATTCTCGGGAAGAGTACACCAAAAGAATATTTTTTAGGTAAGAAACCAAATGTGGCACACTTCGAGATCACTGGTTCATCAATTTACTGTCATGTCACAAAGGATGCAAGGAAAAATCTAGAGCCAACAACTTAGTTGGGCATATTTGTCGGGTACACTAATACACCTCACAACTATCATGTGTACCTGCCATTTCACAGCATGACAATGGTTCGTAGAGATGTGAAGTTCGATGAAGAGAAGGCCATGAGATGTTCCTTTGAGAGGGAGCTTCAGTTACATGCAGATGAGGAGATTTTAGATCCAAAGGAAGAACCTCAGGATGATGTGGATTATCAACATGTAGAGGAGCAGAGAGTGGAAGCGCCCACTCATGCATAGACATCCAGATATGGAAGGAAGCACACCAGAGAAGCTGACATATTTATGTTTGATGCTAGAGAGAATGTGGGAGGACCCTCATCACAGTGAAAACATAGGAGGTTACCAGATCAGTACACTGACTACATGGCTCTGATGAGCAAGAGTTTAGAGGTTGAACCATCCTCATTCGAGGAAGTAGCGCAGCAATCAATATGTGTTGATGCCATGGTAGAGTATGACTCCATTATCAGGAACAGTGCTTGGGAATTTTTCCCAAGGCCAGAGAACAAGTCAGTGGTAGGTTCCAGGTGGATCTACAAGGTGAAGCAAGCAGTTGGTGGGAGTGTCGAGAAATAAAAGGATAGATTTGTGGCCATAGGGTTCTCTCAGGTGGAGGGAATTGATTACGAGGAGACCTTTTCTACAGTAGCAAGGTACTCTTCAATCAGATCTATTTTAGCACTTTCAGTGCAGATGGGATGGAAGATAGAGAAGATGGATGTGAAGACAACATTTCTCAACGGAGTGATTGAGGAAGAGGTGTACATTGAGCATCCAAAAGGTTTTGAGACCTTCAACAGAGAAATGCATGTGTTCAAACTCAAGTGAGTGGTGTATGGATTGAAACAAGAACCCTGTGCTTGGTACACCAGGATTGACAATTATTTCTTCAGGTTGGGCTTCACCAAAAGTGAAGCAGATGCAAATCTTTACCATATTGTGGTTGAAGGAAAATTATTGGTTATAATATTATATGTCGATGATTTAATTTTAACAGGTGATGAGAACCTGGTCAAATCTCGCAAAGAGGATCTTCCAAGAGAATTCAAGATGGGGGACCTGGGGCTCATGCATTATTTCTTGGTATGGGAGTATGGCAAGGAGATGGGGAACTATATGTCTCTAGGGGAAAGTATGCCAACGAGATACTGAAGAAGTTTCACATGGAGAGAAGAAAACCCATGGAGATTCCTCTAGCAGGGAATTGAAGGAAGGAAGATGCTACCTTAGGTGAAGTAGTGGAGGCTACTATTTACAGGCAGCTTATGGGTTCACTTATGCATTTGGTGAACACACAACCAGACATATGTTTTACAGTTAACCAGCTTAGTCAAGTCATGGTTAAGCGAACCAAAATCTATTGGAAGGAAATTAAACATGTGTTGAGATACCTTAGAGGCACCACTCAGTTTGGTACTTGGTACATACGAACATAGGGAGCGAAGTTGCAAGGATTCACAGATGCAGATGGGTAGGGACCCCATCAGACAAGAAGAACTCATCAAGGGGAATCTTCAAAATTGCATCAACAACAATTTCTTGGTACAGCAGGAAGCAGAGATCAGTTACACTCAGTTTAGTAGAAGCAAAGTACATGGCTGCTAGTGAGGCTATTTGGATGAGGAAGATCCTTGTTGGGTTATTTGGTCAGCAAATTGATCCTGCAGTTATTTACTGTGAAAATCAGAGTTGTATCAAACTCTCTGAGAATCCACTTTCTCATGATTGGTCCAAGCATATCGACATTCGGTATCATCATCTACGAGATTGTGTGCATAGAAGAATCATGTTGTTGGAGTACATTCCTACAAAGGAAAAAGATGTAGACATATTGACTAAGGCATTGTCAAGAGGAAAATTCAAGTTCCATAGAGGCAAGAATGTGGTATCTGGTAATCCCTTTCTGGTTGAGAGGGAGTGTTGAAAATGCAACAAGAAAATCCTTGAATTAAATTAGGAATAAAATTGTAATTCCACATCACAAGACAACTTGTACATGTTAACTAAGTTAATTTGACTTATTTGGCTCAGTTAATTCGAGTTGAGGGTCTAACTAGAGCCATGTAGAGTGTATCCTACATTATAGGAGCCCTAGTTAAGTTTATTTTGATTTGTAATTAATTAATTCAGTTTAACTAAGTTAAAGTCAATTAAACTAGCTCCAACTAATGGAAGAACTAGTAGGAGGTCACACAGTGGAGTGTTGCTTCATGTGTTCAACCTGTTAACTGATGATTCACTCATAAATAACTCATGCATGTCAGATATGAGAGTTACCTAGTTGAGGTTGGAGTTCAAGCGTAATTTCCTATTACTTGAATAATCATTTGAATTATACAGGTGGTCCATGCAGTCAGAGGAAGGCCTATGACAATTGTGCAATTCATATTAAGGAATTTCCCTAATTAATAGGGGCTAATTCCCAAGGAAACAACACAAGGAAATAGGGACTTGGGAAAGCCAAAATTTGGTTAAATATTGGCCTAGCCTTGTCTAGGAGGAAGTGAAACAGATAGAGATAATGCAGAGGTTTCTTGGGCTTTAGCAAAGCATTGTAATCTTCTCATGTTTTCTGACTAATGTAAGATACAGATAGTAGGGGTTTTTAGTTGTGGCGTCCCCTAAGAAATCATTATGTAATGTGTTGATTGAATTATTTCCCTTGTATGCTTTGTGATTTCACAATTGTTTAATTGTTTTCGCTGATTAGTAAAGTAGACTCAAGTATTTTGTTTAGCAAATCATATAAACAGTTTTAATCTACAAAGAATTTCTACATTGCGCACGGTTTAATTATATTTCTCAACAACACAAAATTAATGGGATGGTTAATACCGGTCATATATTATTTTTTTAATAGAAGAGTCATACTTCAATTTGTTGTGTTAAACCAAAATTTTTTAACTGTATGGTCTTTTGACAAATTTTCATCTCAGACTCGAAATAATAATTGGATATTTTAAATGAATTCAAATATGTGAACGTTTTTTTTGTGATTTCTAATTTTGGAAGTTAGTTTCTTATATTTGATTAAACCTTTTCCAAACATAAAGTTATGATATAATTTATTATACAAAGGCTATAGACGAACCTTGAAACATGAGAGAAGTATAGTAAAACCAAAAAGATCTATGTGATTATACAGAGGTTATAAACGAATCTGGATGAAACTAATATAAGGAAAAAAATAATATTCACTTTAACCAACAATAAGTTAAACATCAACCATAAATGAAGTGGCACACTAATAGAATGATTCACATAACAATATATAAATGCATATACTTTGTCATTGATTTACAATTAAGATTATAATCTTGCAATGTGAATGTGTAATTAATCGGTATAAGTCATTCAAATATCTAAGACCTAAATTGGGAATGTGGTTGAATTATTAGTAATTTTTCTTTAACCATCTTTTAGCCTGGACAATGGCAACTCTTTTGTTGGGGCCGAGTCGAGTGGGAGTGCGCGATCACGAGGTTGTCGACCAACCAGGTAGTTTTTCCTTATCAGAATGCCTGATACCAAGCCTACTTGACGCGTTATCCTTCAACAGGTGCGAATCGCTTACATATTATATCTATAGGCTTCCATCTAGTATCTTGGCCATGTTTTGCCTTGTTATGAACGTGGCTCCATGCATGGCGGTCCTGTATCAGGCTCTCTTTACTTGCGACTTTCCGATATAGCATGCTTCTTGACTAAGCACTCCCCTTTGCCCAGTTTTTAACCTGCACCTTGTGAAAAGTTTTCCTTCTCAAATGGAACCTTTATGATCTTTGTTCTCCTATCTGCCACATCCTCCTCTGTTCTCAAAAGCTTACTGGTTTTGGTTTTCGCTGGCTCGTCTGCGGTACACTGCCCTCGACCTCGGCACGGTAAAGGTCAGCCTATCTTTCCTGTTTCGAACTCATAGTTTTCTTATAGATGGATGATAGATAGGTAATGTTAAATCACTAATTTGTAGGTGCGCACTGGAAGTTTTTGGAACATTCTCATGTTTCTTGTTTTAACCGGGCACAAAGGAAAGTGAGATCACAACATTCTATATTTTTGGTGATAACAATATGGACTTGGAATGACTCTTTATGGTTTTTTGTAGTTACAGAATATATTATCCTCCATGAGATGGTCTTTTTTTCTAAGTGGACTTGCGCTCCTATGAGCAATATATGGAATTATATATCTATTTCTAAGCCTTGTTCTGACTGTCGTTTTATCTTTGGACCTTGGTGGTGCATTTTTGAAGTCTACTGTTGCTGTTTCATTTACCTAGGGGAATCCTCGTAGAATCGCTTCATATTATCCTTTGCCGGCGTTTTTGATTTTGCGTTACCACCCTGGTTTTTCCGATCTTTGTCCGGCTGAACAGTTGCGGTGTCTCCCATTCATGTCATTAATCCTCCCTCATCCTTCCTTCCTCCTCCCGGCCAGGACAGGAGTTTCCCCTTTATTGGGATTTATGTCTCTGACTCCTTTAGTACACTCTTGCGCCGTCAATAATCCCCCCTATTGTCTATTTTAGTCATTCTGTCAGACATTTTTTCCCTAGTCCTGGACGATCTGTTCTTTTTATAGTCTTCTCTTGGCATGACGGCTGAATCCCGAGGTGGATTGTATATCTCCCATCTTGATTATCTATCCTTTTCCCTGCGGAGTCTATTACTTCACAGCCGACCTCCCTCCAGTTGATGTGATGGACCTTCTCCACACGGAATCTGACTCGACCGCATTGGTTAATGCTGCCATGGAGGCTGAGGCTTTACACTTTGGCACGATTAATCCGTCCTGCTGGCACTCCAGGCTGGCTGCTCATCTCCAGGATTCTATACAGGTGCCAGGAACAGAGTCTGCTTCCCCCCCTGTTCCGCGCTGTAAATCCAACCAGCGGCCTGCCAAAGTGACTCCCTCCCTGGCTGCGATCTGTTTAGATGGGATCAAACTGAAGGACCGTATCGAGAGTTTGCAGTCCTGAGCTCTTATTGGGAAATGGCATTTCCTAGAAATGAACGACGCCCAGATTAGAAAATGGCTGGGCTCAAAGTGGCAATCTTTGATTGGGTATACTCCTACCATTGTCCGATTAATGAAAGACTGGTACAACTTTCATTTTTTGAAAGTGAAGGACCTCTACACTATTTGGAAGATTCCGTGGGTATATGGTCGGAGCTTTCTCGCCCTCTATAGATGGTATATAGGATTTGATCCGCTTACGCCCCAGAATAATTTTATATGGGTGAAGTTGCCAGCTCTCCCGATTGAATTGTGGAATAGGGAATCTTTAGAAAGTATTGGTAATGCTATCGGGAAGTTTGTCTTCGTTGATCCTGGATGTCTGGGTGCTAAAGATAAAAGGGCCGCCTGGATACTAGTTGAGAAGGATTATAGGGGGTTTTCTGGAGCACCTTGATCTATTCTGGGGTACTCTATCGACCTCTCAAACGCTTGATTACTGGGGTGTACCTTTCAGGTGCTCCCTCTGTCATAAAACTGACCATCTCAAGCACAATTGTCCGCGGAAAAAAAATGAAAAGATGGGAAATTCGATCCACACCCAGAAGATCTGGGAAAAGGTTACGCTGATGGGATCCGATGATGAAGGAATGCCTCTTTTTAATTCGCAATCCCCTATTGCAAAGATCTCCCCGTCTCAATGTTGTCGTTTTTCCTCCCCACCGATCCGATCGGGGGCGACCCTCTTTCGGCCTTTCCTTTCCCCCAGGGAGAAAAAATCTTCTTTCCGTTATATAAAGAGATCGAATTCGATGGGTTTGATATCCTCCTCGGATAACAACTTCACCTCCTCTCATCCGCCGCTTGTTGAACTGTCACCGGATGTCCCCATTATACCTCCTCCCCCCATCATGAAGGAGTCCGTAAACTTTATCGATATCCCGTCGACATCGTCTTCTCCTCTGCACTCGGACCACGCTCCAGACCAGCTTTCCTCACCTCTCATCTCGCATCAGACCGCAATCATCTCCTTGGAATCTAAAGGAAAGGCCCCCATGATCTCCCACTCTTCCTTGCCTTACCCTATATCATCCCCCACAAACTTCTTGGATGACGATTTGGACTTTCTCTTACAGAGGGAATCACTTCACCTGGTGCCTCTCACCATGACAAGCCTCGTAAACCATCTTCCCCCATCATTAGCCCAAATTCGGCGAAAAACATTACTGTCCGCCGAACTAACAATAGGGGAAGTCGGCATTTCAGGGGGCGGAAGGGTATTTCAAGTATAAACATCATGGACTCCTCCTTGGTTGATATCCCTATTACAGATCTTCCGGAATGCGGGCCTCTTAGAGCATGCTTGCCTGAAAAAATTGAAAGATGATGAACATCCTTTCTTTCAATATAAGGGGTCTTGGAGCTGGCCCGAAATTCCTTGCTCTAAAAGATTTTTTTCTGTCCTTTTCTTTCAGGATGATATTAATACAGGAAACAATGCATGGCAGACAGGATTCCCTCACCTTTTTTAGATGCATGCTGCCAACCTGGTTTATGGTAGCAACTGAAGTGAATGGTCTCTCGGGAGGCTTGGCGGTATTATGGGATCTGACATGGATTACTGCTGCCATGTTCCGTTGCCTTGGGGCAATTCTAGTTTCAGCTAAACAGAGAGGCAGTGCTGAATACTTCCACATATTAAATGTATATGCTCCCTATAAAGAGAGATCATCTTTCTGGAATGTTTTCCTGGCATCAGGCATATTGGAGATCGAATCACTTATAATAGCGGGTGATCTTAACTGTACCATGGGACTTGATGAGGTCTGGGGCAGGGGGAATAAGGCTGACCGGATTGGTGAGAACATTCGAGAGGCTATGTTACAACATAATCTGGTTGATGTGTGTCCAAAAACTATTTCTCCCACGTGGGATAACGGAAGATCGGGCGATGCTTACATAGCAAAAAGACTGGATAGGTTTATCATGCATGAAAACCTCATTGGAAAACATGGATCCCCATGCTCCCTTATCCATCCTGTTTTTATCTCGGATCACCGTCCGATTTCTCTCATATTGAATGTATAGCAACTGGGGGCGCATTACCCTTTTAAATTCAACAAAATATGGCTCGAAACATTCATTAACATGATCAGGGAAATGTGGCATGCCAATGATGAAAGTTACATGAGCTCTCAGTCGGAGAAATTAATAGATAAGATGAATCGTCTCCGGACAAAAGTCAAAGAATGGCAATATCTGAAAAAAGAATCAAATCACCGGGAAATACAAGAGATCAAAAAAGAACAAGAAGACATTGCAAAATATATGGCGACACGTCCCTTAACTTGGAGTATGCGGGTTCGGCTATGGCAGCTAGAGAAAAAAAACAGCAGCTGCTCTCCATTGAAGAACGAACCTGGCGATTAAAAATCCGTGCAACTTGGCTTGTGGAAGGTGACAAAAACACTAAGTTTTTTCACCGGTTCGCGAACAAATGGAGGGCTACAAATGTTATTTGGAACATAAAATGCGAGGATGGCAATACTGCTCATTCACAGGAGGCTATATCTAAAGAGGCAGTCAAACATTTTAAAACAACATATAAAAAAGAGAACACCAGAGAGTTTGCTGACATCATGTGGGGTATCAATCCTTTTCCAGTGATGTTTGATGAAGAAGAAAACAATAGAATTTTTGCAGCTGTTACAGAGGATGAATTGTTAACAGTTTTGAAGTCTTTCAAGAAAGACAAGTGCCCTGGTCCTGACGGCTGGACCATCGACATTTTCATCTATTTTCTTGACATGATGAAAGAGGATATTTTAGGAATGGTGGAAGAATCAAGGGTAAATGGAAAGATTAATCATATCCTCACATCTACCTTGATAGACTTGATCCCTAAAAAAAGGGATTCTCAATCATTTGCTGATTTCCGTCCTATATCTTTATGCAACACTCTATACAAGATCATCTCTAAACTAATTGCTGAAAGAATCCATGAAAAGCTATCTCATTATCTCACAAAATAACAGCATGGTTTCCTCAAGGGCAGAAATATTATTGACACGGTGGCTATTGCTCAAGAAGCTCTACATTCTATGCACACAAAAAAGCTTGCTGCGGCCATCCTAAAAATAGATCTTAGGAAAGCCTACGATTACATTGATTGGGGCTACCTGAGGTGTCTCCTCATAAAGATTGGTCTAAATGATCAATGTACGAGGTGGATTATGGCATGCGTGGAAGGCGTGAACTTTGCTATTCTCATCAATGGATGCCCATCTCCTTTTTTCCCGGCTGGAAGAGGTCTTCGCCAGGGATGCGCCCTGTCTCCCCTGTTATTCATTTTGGTAATGGATACACTAAGTCTCCACCTGAAAAATGCTGTGGATATGGGGCGTGTTGGCCCGTTGTCTATCTCGAGGGGATGTTTCATTTCCAACAATCTCTTCGTGGACGACATCCTCCTATTTGCTATGCTCGTTCGACAATATTGGGACTGTCTGCACGGGATTTTGCACTCTTTTCAAAAAGCAACTGGATTATGCATAAACAAAGAAAAGACGATATTACATTATGAAAATGTGGATTTAAATGATACGGGATATGTCACACAGCTGTTCGGGATCCAGGCTGCTCCCATTATGCAGGGTATGAAATATCTAGGCTTCAACCTTAAACCCACGGCATATTCCATTAACGACTGGACCTGGATCACAGACAAATTCTACAGGCTGATTTCGGGATGGGAATATAGGTTTTTATCTATGGCGGGCAGATTGATCCTTACCCAGTCGGTGCTCACCCAATTATCAGTCTATTGGGCGCGGCTTTATCATTTGACTTCGGCTATCTTAAATAGATTAAACAGACTGATGGCCTGTTTTATATGGGGAGGGAATAAAGAAAAGCACAAATTCCATCTCTCAAACTTAAAATATTTAACCCTTCCAAAGAAAATGGGAGGTTGGGGCATCATGCAACTGCGAATATTTGGTATGGCCCTTCTTTGCAGATCCTTGTGGAGAGCCGTCTTTGGGGACAATCTGTGGAGTGCCGCAGTGAAAACTAAATACCTCCAGAACAAAGACATTCAATATTGGTATAGGACCAAAAGTTTTGGGAAAAAACAAGGGTCGGTCATATGGAGCAGCCTTACAAAGGCAACTCATTTCTTCTTTAAGAGAATGTTATGGAAATTTCAATCTGGCAATCACATATTAATTGGTATCGATCCTATTTCGGGAGTACAGTCAGACTCTCCATTCCCAGAAAAGCTCCTTACAGACTTTCATCAGAAAGGAATATTCTTTTGGGCTCAGGTAATCAACGGATGGCAGGGATCTATTCCGACGTGGAAAACAACAAGTGAGCTGGGGCTGGAGGCTTCTCTAACCGATAGTTGGAATAAGATAGTCTGGGATATGAAATTAGCAGGTTTATACAGGACTGAAGTGAATGGCAACATCATTTTACAGATAAAAGAAGGAAAATCAAGTGTACAGGTCAAGGATATTTATCTTTCCATGATTGCAAATCATATGGATGTATACCGGTGTATTTTCCCTGTGACCTTCTGGAAAATTGGTGTACCTCTCAAGATCTCGTTATTTGCATGGTTAGTTTTCCATGATAAGAACCTCACTTGGAATAATTTGCAAAAAAGAAATTGGCAGGGACCAACTATTTGCTATATTTGTTTTGCAGGTACAGAAGACAATCACCATATGTTCCTAAATTGTCATATCACCCGGAATCTTTGGAATCGTTTGGCTCTACATTTTGGTTTTCCTAGCTTCTATCCCGCCACTATAACGGAGGCCTTTCACTGGTGGAGCGCCTAGAAAATTGAGTGGAGATCTATACCTCTACTAGTTTTCTGGTATGTCTGGAAATGGAGAAATAAAAAAAAATTTGAAAATGGGAGAGAGGATTTCGGTCTCATATTTGAAAAAATAATTCTTGTCATTCTTCTATCCCAATGGCTTCTCCCATACAGCCAAAATATCAGCAAATATTAAAAACAGGAATTCTCCCCCACTCCCCGGGCGCATTTCGACGGAGCATCAAAGAATGGAAGATGCGGCTGTGGGGTTTATATTCACTTAGAAAAGGAACAGAGCTACCATATCTACTGGAATGGAGGAATGGGAATGAACAACCGAGCCGAGGCAATGGCCCTTCATGGACTGCTCATCTTCTGCACATTTTTGGGAATTGGCTCAATTCATATATATGGCGACTCAAAAATCATTATAGAACAGGTCATTGGAAAACTATCTATAAATAGTGACTCTCTTAGGGGGTGGATGAACAGGATTGCTGATCTGTGGGAACCAACTCGTTTTCCTATATCCCATATCAGACGTATGCAAAACTTGGAGGTCGATGATATTTCAAAAAAAGGTCGGCTATCCCCTCCAGGTTTGTGGCACCTGAGCATCACTGTGGATTCTTGGACTTACTGCCCACTTCCTTTCAAAATGCCCAACATATAGTTGATTCTCATCTTACAGGTTTTGTCTATAATGATCTCATGCCTACAGTCTGTTTTATCCTGTATAATAGGTCTATCATCCCCTCTTTATATTACAGCTGTCATAGATTATGTATGTATCTCTAAACACAGTTTTTTGTCCAGAACATCATAAAAAAACAATCTTGTTTTCTGGTTATACAATGTTTTTATCTGAGCTGGAATGTTACAGTTGTCCGTATATATTCTCAATCTCAGCATGTACTGAATCTATTAATACAAATATACAACTTTTTCTCTTGAAAAAAAATATTTTAGCCTGGACAATTCTCCCTGGTCAATTCTTCAACTTTCAAATCCAAAAGACTATCCACAATCGGCAAGTTTTTCCCATCACTTCAAGCTCTGCAAAAATTAACCAATTTGTATTTGAACATCGAAATCATATATGACCATCTAAAATTCCAATGGAGAACATTTTATAAAAACCCCCAGAAATTGTTTAGTTGAAGAATGCAATGAAGTTGTGATAATTAATCCTCATGTATGGCTTCTAGTGACAACATACATTCTTTTTTGTAACTCTACAGTTGTGATCGAATCCCTGGTATCTCTGAGTTTCTCCAATATGATTTCAAACAATTCCGGATGAGGAAGAACACATAAAATTGTATTGTGGAGTCTTTTGGAAGGTACATAGTATAAAAGATGTAGAGAGTATGTGTGTGAATAACATAGATAGCAATAAGGTCTCTCTACTTGTTAATTTGTTGAAATGTTTTGAGAGCATGCTCTTTATAACTGTAAGGGCCCTGGCTCGTTTCCAACTTTATTAATGAAAATTCTACTCATTTTATTAAAAATAAAAATGACAAGAAATCACAATTTCACCCAAATTATATAACTAAATTTTAATGAAAAATCACATATTTTGTTAATTAAAATATGCCCTATATATTTAATGTGCCATTTATATTTATATATTTA
>APFE031055961.1:0-15888 GCA_000404065.3 Pinus taeda | reverse complement strand
CTTTGGACAAATATTCTCATCCTCACAGTTTCATCATCTATCTCATAATTTTCAAAATGATCTTGCATTCTCTTAGCATGCTGAATGGCTAAATAAGGACCAGTGGAGTCCAAGTATGCTATTTTGGCCTGATAATCTTGAGGTAAAGCCACTGGATTGGCAGGTAGTTGCAGAGGTGCATACCTGGCCATATTTACTGGGTTCTGGGGGTTGACTAGGACAACTAGGACAAGAGGAACGAAAGGTATCACCGGGGTTACAGGTATGGAGGGTATAATAGTGTGGGATAAAAGAACTTGTGTGGGAGAAGAAGGGATTGGTGGGGAACTTTGAGATGTTGATGGGGAACTAGGGGAATTATGGGTAGAACGGAATAGGACTTTGATTGGAGTGGGGATTGAGTTAGGATGCTCAGGCTGTGGACTGATGTCAGCAAGTTGATCTTGTTTTTGCTGGTTCCTGACAAATTTGGGGATTGTATTGGGATTTTCGAAGACAGCAGGAGGGTTGGGGTCAGGATTTGCCCTTGTATACCGGAGATTCTTCTTGGGAGCCAGCTTCTGAGATAGTCCTTTCGGATTTTATGAAGGCTTTGTATGGCAAGGAGTTTAGCAAGGACTGGTCAGGAGTTATGAAAGCGTTATCTATATCTGTGTTGGGTATGAAAGATACCCTAATCAACTCTTCTTTCAAGCTGCAGATGTTTATACAGGGGCAGTTTTGAAAGGTTCTTGACTGATTTTCCGACTTTAAGTACAATCCCTTTTAGATCCTGAAACTCCCCAGTGGAGTCGCCATTTATGTTATCGCCCAGGTTGTTCCCTATGACTCCTTAGGGAATACGGCCGGGGTAACCACTAACCAATCTTTGGGCTACAGCTTCTAGCCTAGCTGTAGTCAGAGAGGGCTCTCTCTATAAGGTTTGTCACTGTCTTTGATAAAGGTTTTAGGCTAGTTGTGAAATGAAATTTTCGGTTTTTTCTGTGTTTGGTTGGGAGGATGCTTCTGATATCTTTTAGAGTCTGTCTGCAGGTGAAACTAATCCATTGGGCAATGGGGTCGTGGACAGTTGTTCCCTTGAGATCTTGACTAGGTGGGGGTACAGCTACAGGGCCTGTGTGTATTCCATGAACCAAATTGTAAATTGTGAGAGTGAGGTGAAGAGCTACTAGCAAAGAGCAATTAAGATTTCTTTACTTAAGCTGACTGATGTGAAAGAGGTCCGTTATTTAGGAGCAATTACTTGAATTCCTGAAATAACAAAGCACTGTGATGATGTAGTATTAAAGGTAGCATTGAAGAATTACTCTTTAAATACTTTGACTGAAGAAAACATATAAGATAGCTTGGACTGAGCTCAGGGTAACCAATGATTAAATCCTGAGACTATTCTTTTTCCTTGCTAACTAGATATTTGAGTGTATGGAAAACATGAAAGACATATGAAAGAACAATGATCACATGTGAAACAAAGAGCGATGAGAAAAACTTATTGAGCCATGAAATACACAGGAATCCTGCAACTTTGAGCCATACACCATCAGGAGATCAAGAGACAAACATGCTTGAAGAAATCCCACTGTCCTTTGTATTAACTGTCTGAGAGTTTACAATAAAGAGAATAACAGATGAGATATCGAGAGACTTCTTACATCCAGAGTCCAACCCCTCTAAACCAACGCGAGGGGGAATATATAGAGGTTTCATACAAAAATATCTCAGGTATTGAGTCATCTGAGAGGAAAATATCTCTTACACTCGCACATGGAGAGTAGATGAGAAGTAATTACAAACATAAGTGACTCTTAAAAAGCCTTTAACTCCTATCAGGATAATGTTTTGACCTTTGGGCATTGCGGAGTCAGCCTTTGTTGGTTTGCCGAAGCCATATTCAACAAATGATTATAGAGCCGAATTTTGATTGGCTCACTCCTCCTTTTGGCGTCTTTGAACTGCTCCTTTATGCCTGCAGCTGTATTCTGCTATTGTCCTGAGGAGCTGACCTCCCCAAGTGCTGCCTTATCCTGCTCCTGATGCAAGGAGCTGGCAGAGGTCTCTAGGCTTTGCATTTCTTCCTCTGAGAAAGGGTTGAGCCTCTGCCTTTTATCTGGTCCTTTTGTGAGAGGGGTCTCCCTCTCTCTTTTTCTGCTCGTGTCCTCCCTCTGAGGGGTTTGGAGGACAGAGGAGTCTACCCTAGAATCCTGTCTAGGAGGCGCCATGTTGGTTGTGTTTTCTTGAGTGGTTGCCTGGCCTTCTGCTCTTTGTTTCTCCTGATCCTGTTGATCAGTTTGTTGCTGTTGTTGCTTGGGTTGCTGCTGATGGCCCTGTTGGCCCTGTTGGCCATCTGCTTCTTCCATTTCTTTTCCCTTGCTCTGTCCTTGATCTGAAGTCTGTGCTACCTCTTGTTGTGTTGCAGATGAGGAAGCTGGTGCTGATGTGTGAGAACTTGGTAGAGCAGGCGCCTGAGAAGGACATTCCAAGTCAGCCATTTTTAACAAATGTCTTCTAGCCCTCTCAACTAGCTCTTCTTGAGATACAGGCTCTATCAAGGTGTTTTTCTTCCATTTTGGTTGGTTGGCATGTCTTGATATGTGGAACATGCTCTCATGCTCATAGCTGGAGAGTTTGTATCTCAGCCTCCTCAGGGATATAAAGCCGTTGGGGTCATAGGGCTTCCAAAGGAAGCTTAGTGTTAGGCCAAGGCCTTCCAAGATCCTATCTGCCTCTATCCACCCTTCTCTTTTGTTTAGAACAAAATGACCCAACTGGTTTTTAACTTTGAGTTGTGCCTTCTTGCCTTTTCCTGCAAAATGGATCTGATTGGCATTGCCGAATTGTCTGAAGTACTCCAGGGCAAAGAGCCTCATGGGCACAAATCTGGGCAGCCTGAAAGGCCGCAGCTCACACCCATATATCCTAATCACGGTGTGATGCTGGTAGAAATACCAGTCTCCTATGCTGTAGGCGGTGGACAGTTGCAGAATCCTCTGCATTTCATCAGTGAGTCTTGGAGGAGGTTCTGTCATGAATAGAGATAGGGCCGGATGAATGAACAAATCTATGAACTCACAGTATGTATAGGGTGAATATGCATGGATATGAAAGATTGAGCTCCAGTACACCACTGATCTTGGGTTTCCTGCTGCATCAGTTCTCTTGATTTCAAAAGAAAATTTCTCATGTTGGTGATAGAGAATAAGATGATAAATGTGTGAAGTGTATCTGAACACTCTCTCTCTGGATAAGTGCAAGAATTGCTCATGTATCTTGTCAGAGATATATGTGGCATAGTCATAGCAGATGGGGGCCTTACCAGGGGCAAACATTGTCATCAGGACTAGCACAGTTTCCTCTATGAATTCCATTGACTTATACCCCAGTACTAAGCTTATCATATAGGCAAGATCCAGGCCAAGTTGATTCAAGTAGCCATCAAAAATGGGAGGGTGTAGCACCGTATCAAATTTCTGAATGAATAGTTGGTTTAACTTCAGGATCTCTGCCTCTGTGAGTATCTTGGACCCTTGATTGATTAGGTCCAGCAGGGATAAAGGAATCAGTTTCCTTTGAGTTTTGAATTGGACCATATCCCTAATGGCCTGAGGGGTAGTGTAAAATACAACCTCACCTTGAGGATTCATTACAGCCCTCTATGTTGGATCATAACAACTAGCACATAAGTAGATAAGGTCAGGGAACTGCTTGACTTGGGGCATCTTAAAAGTTGGGAGGGAGGACTCCCAAATGCCTAGGATATCAGTTCCATCCCTGTGCCTAGCCCTGAATTCATTTAGCAGATGAATGTGGAATGTGCATCTGGATGGGGCATCTTCTGAGATCTGGTAGTCTAAATTCGCAAAGTCTTGCCAGTCCAGCTCTCTCTAAGGAGCATTCAGGCGAGTGACATTGAGGGATGTTGATCCTGCAGGGGCATCCATGTCTGCCTCAAGTATTTCTTGAGATGCCGGGTTTGCCAATTGAAATGGTGAAATTGAGGGGGACAGAAACCAACAGGGTTGGTGCACAGTCAAATACAACAGTGTTTGAACTCTCTAAGGAGGCCTTTATGCAGTTTGACAGACTTTCTTTGACAATTTGGGAGCAATGCAGTGAGTTCACGATTGTGCAAACAGGGCAGGGTTTTAACAGAAATTGAAGTCTAAATGAGGTCTCCGCCACTGTGTTTCAACTCTAAACGGTCCAGTAGAGGTAGGGTGTAGTTGGTTTCTTGGTGGAATTTCAATCTTATGGCTGCTTATGGTGGATTTTACAAGAAATTATGAAAAAACCAGTTCGAAGGAAGACGAAGACTCAAATACCTGTTTAACAGTAGCTTGGGATGAGGTAGCAGCTGGGTTAGCGCTCTGAGCTCTTGCAAATGGTCGTAGGGTGGCTGGTAGAACAGTCGTCGTGGAGTGCATGCAGACAGCGGAGCAGCGCTTTTCTCAGAAAAATGACAAAATTGGCGAAAAAACCGTAAAATATGGTTTTATAGTTTTATTGGCGCGATTTTTGGATGACGTCAGTATGACGTCAGCATGAGGGCCCGGGTTGGATGACGTCAGCAGGACGTCATCGGGTGAGGTGGCGGCCTAAGACCGGTCCACGGGGACGATGAGGTGGCGGCCAGGTGGGCGAATGAGGGACGAGGTGAGCGGACGTGGTGATGACGTGCATGGCAGCAGGACGAGGACGTGGGCGGGACAGGTGTCGCCATATTGGGACCCCGCCTGCACGGCAAAGAATCTGTCAGAGGGGGCTTCGATGGAATTTGGGCGTGACAACTGTCCCCGCGTGATGTAAGCGTCTGACAGATATCGGAAGGTATCTGTCGGACGTCGGGGGCCCTCCGATATGGATGTGAGCCGTTGATCCTTGGGCGCGCGATCTGACGGCTGTCGGGCAATCAACCTGCACGGGTTATAACACCTGTCTTTATTAACTGTCGGACGTCGGGTTTTCCCGAAATCGCTGCTTGCCGTATATCTGGGATAGCTGCCATGGGATGGTCATCGGACGGATAATCTGCACGGGAGATAGCGGCCAGCGGGCGGGTTTAAAAAACTATATTTTTCGGCAATCCACGACCGGCGGGCCCGTCCATGTGATAAATGATTTTCGGGGGTTTTTCATGATTTTCTTTACAAAAATAATTTGGTCCACCAACCTTAGAAAAGCGTGAAATTTGCGGGTTTTATGCAAAATTTGGGTACAAAGATTTGTGAAGGCAGAAACTATAGGAAAAGGAGTCCGACGGATATATACAACAAAAAAGGAATAGCTGGCTCCCGACCTTAGGATAAGGCGGGAGGAGGGTATTTCCATAATGCTTCCTCCCTTGGGTGGTTTTTTAGGGGATTCAAAGGTTTTTTTCAAGGGTTTTTTAAGGCCAACATGGAACTTTTGGGTAGGGAAACGGGTTGAGATGGAGGAAAAGGTGGAACATGGGTTCTTGACCTTAACCAGGTGTTAACTCAATTCCCAGGGAGTGAAGATTATGGCTATAGTACCAGGGGGAAATACTTATACAATGGGGGATTTATACACCATGGTGTTATAATAGTAGGGGTAATGGAGTATAGGGAGCTAAGTAGTAGAGTTAGTTGTTAATATGGAGGGAACATATGGATGAGGTCTAGTGCCGATATGTCTTCTTGAAAATATCTGGGGGTCAAGAGTAGATGAAAATGAAAAGAGTTTTACACAAGAAATGTGGCTTTTGAAGGCCATAAGTACCATCACAAGACCTTGAGTTTGCCCTATGAACCAATCCATGAAGGGGTGTTAGTAATGAGTAATATACATATGGGAGAGGAAGTTAGTCATGCTCCACTATATTGTACATTTGGATGTTGCTTAGCAACTTTGGCCTTTGAAGAAACATCATTTCTGCAACCTCATCTACCTACCCAACTAGTTCACCTAACATTTTTTGTTCCTTCTTGGAGGGTGCACTTGGACTTGCAAACCCTTTGAATGCCCTTTTCTTTTTCATTGGCTTTTTTGCTTTCATTTCCTATCTAACACTACCCTTATTCCTTCCAAGGTCCCAGATTAAGCCGTTGGGAACCTTAGTTTCTCTACCTAGCTACTGATCTGCCAAGATTAAACAGTTTGGACAGATATCATTCTCTATTCTAAAACATAAATTGAAAACATGGCATGATCCAGATTAGGCTGTTGGGTCATCCATAAACTTTTGTGAATATGCAGGCCTAGATACACCATTTCTTTTCTCTGTAAATATGGAACCTTTGTGGCAGCAAAAATGGAGAATATTTGGCACTTATATTTGCCAATCATGAAATATGAAACCTATTGGTATAGGTATCCAACAGGCATATGTTTCAATGTCTTGCCTGGGCTCATGTATGAAAGGACTTAACTTGAATTTGAGCCTTAGTTTGTTTATGACTCCATTAGGGTCATACTGCCACATGAAACTGCTTTTGAAGTTCATTTGCCGTAAGATTTTCTCTACCTCTTGTCTAGCTTCCCTATTATTACAAATAAAAGGGCCCAATTGGTTTTTGATCTTAAACTGAGTTTTCTTTCTAGATGACAGAAAATTAACCCCATCAGAGTTTATGATATGCCTGAAATTTTCTAATGCAAATATCCTCATGGGGAGGTATTTGGGCAGCTTGTAGGGAGTGAGTTGGCATCCATATATCCTGATTTCTGTGTGGTCCTGGTATAGATACCAGTCTCCCACTCTACTGTTCTTAGACAACTGTAAAACTCTTTTAATCTCCTCATTGGTACTAAGTTGATAGCTACTGGTTAACATGCTTATAACTGGATGAACAAATGAATCAATGAACTCTTTATAACTAAAAACAATGGAATATTTTTGGATCAATGGTTTCCAAAAGATGACAGACCTTGGATGGCCCTTAGTGTCTAAATTTTGGATGTTGACTGGAAACTTGTCTGACTGAAAATAGAGGAACATGTGAAACAATACTGATGAGTATTTGAATACTCTCTCATTTGGCAATGTGATAAACTGTTTATGGATTTTGTCTGCCAAGAACTGAGCAAAGTTGTAAACTATAGATGGAGGCTTTCCTGGGAAAAAAATAGACAAGAAAGCCAATATAACTTCATCCGCATGCTCATTAGTGGTGTATCCTAGAAGACAAGAGAGCATGGTTATAATTTGTCTGGCGCTCCCAGAGAAAATGGTGGCAGCATATGGAGGACTATATGTAGGAGTATGAGACTCTTCAATGATGAAAGTCTAAAAGATCTGAGCTTTCTTGAGAAGGTCTAGCTTTGTGTAGAGTTCAAGTAAGCCTTTAATAGAAAGTGGGGTCTTATTTGGGCTTGTCTGGATCTGCAGAATTTGATTTATTGTCTCTGCAGTAATGGTGAATAAAACCTGTTAGTCAGGGGAGACTATGGCTCTTTTACTGGGGACATAGCAAGCTTGGTAGAAGTGGATTATTTCTGGGAATAGGTGTACCTGTGGGAACAAGTATTTAGGTAAATTTGATTCCCATAGGTGAATGTCATCATTTTGGTTTAGGAAGTTATCTTTACTCCAACAGTGGAGTTTCAGTGGGTGGCTAGGGGAAACAGTGCCTTTAATTTGAAATTCTTTGTCGGCTAATGGGAGGTGGTCAATATCCAAGTGAGGGGTTTGCAAGGGTCTTACATCCAAAGTGCATTGGGAAGCCATAATTTGGTTTATTCAACTGAATTACTTTTTCTGTGGCTTTAGGAGTAAGGTCAGAAGGTCTGGAACAGTGGGGAGGGTAATTACAACCTGTAGAAAAGGGGTTTGGATGCACAGTAAGGCTTTCTTCAATCTTTTTTCAATTAATTTAATTAATTAACCTTTTAATAATTATTGTGCATAGCTTAAATTATAGGGTCGTTCTGGTTTTGTCAAGAATATCTGGAAATTGACGATTTGGTGCGCAAACAGGGTTTTATGGTAGCAGTAGAGGTTTTTGAGGCTTCAATTGTTTATTTGCTGCTTTAATTTGGTGTATGCAGCATCTTCTGGTTGCAAAAGGTGGCTAAAATGGTTGCGCAAAGGCTCAAGGTTTCAGAATTCATCCCATATTCTTATCGATGTATCCCTGTCTTTTCCTATAAATAAATAGGAAATGTCTAAGAATATGTTCTTCTCCTTTTGGTCCAGGCCATCATAGCTAATCTTGAGCCTACTTTGGATATATGTGGGAAGTACTTTGGATATCTGTGGGAAGTACTTTGGAGATTTTGCGCAATTCGGCCTCCCAATACTTCAAATGTTTCTCACCATGTATATGCACAATGAGAGATAAAGACAATCCATCGCAAGTTTTCAAAAATAGATTAAACACTTCTTCAAAACCTACACCTAAACGAATTAGTGAAAGGCATGCCAGTAGAAGAACTCCTTCAACTATTGTGGATCCAGTCCTGTGAGCTTGTATATGGATGACTCTACAATTCCCCATCTTATAAGAACATCCTTATTATGAGAGGTAACTAAAATCAGGTTACCGAAAGGAAGGACACCCTTTGCTGGTGAAAGTAATGCATTCAACTGTTGAATATGATCTACATCATCTAAAATGATTAGAGCTTTAGAAGCTGCAAGATACCTTGCTAGAATCTCGATTCCTTCATTGTTGCTGGTTATTTTCCCGTTCCATTGAGCCAAGTCCTTAAGAAGCTGACTCTACAAGGAAATTAAAGGTTTGTCTCTAACATCAAATAAAAAACAAGATCTATTGTAATGTGATCTCTGATGGTTAAACATTTATTTTGCAAGGGTTGTTTGTTGAAAATGACAACAAGAAATGCTAAAAATAGAAGTGCTAAAAATAGTACTGCTATAAATAGTAGTTCGGGGACCAGTTTTGGACATAGCAACAAGGAATGAAAAATGGAAGTGCTAAAAATAACATTGCTATAAATAGCATTTCGGAATGGATTCCTATTTTAGTTAGTCCCTTAACTAAAATAGAGAAGTAAAATTCGAATTTGATCTTAGCAGTTGTTTGTAAAATAATTCATTAATTCATATTGAGTTAATTAGTTATAGAAAATCAAACATGAAGCCTACGTGGGGACATGCAACAGTTTCTCCACTAATTGAGGAATTTATCCATCAGTTAAAGAGATAAGGATGAGTTGTAATTAGTTGGCTCAGTTAACTGAGTCAAGTCCAGTTAGATTAATTCAAACAGTTTGTTGAATTAATTGTGAGTTCAGTTAGTTAATGCTTACATGCATGTAACTGTTGCACTTCAGATAGCTGAATATTCTCTCATAAATAACTCATGCATGTCAGTTATGTCAGAGACCCAGTTGAGATCAGAAGAGGGACAGTGTACTATCAGTTGGATGAATTTTTCCTATAAAGGAAACTCATCCATGCAGAAGGATTTATCTCCTTCAGGTTTGTGCAGTTATTTATGAGCCAAGTGAGCAGTTTGAGGTGGGAATTCACACAAGTGGAAGCACTGGACCCCAGGAAAAACTGCGCAAGGAAATAGGAGGCTTAGAGGGTATAGGAGAAGGTTGTGAGAGCCTTTGACTGTATATGAGCAGTATTGTTTGATTGCAGAGTGAGCAAGATAGCTTGAGAGCTAATTCTTTTTGTAAATTGAACATATTTCCACTTGTATGATAATACAGAGATTGGGGTTTTAGGTTGAGGCTTTCCCCGGGTTATTTATTCTGTGTTATGTGTGATTGATTTCTCATTCTTAGTTATATGTGTTCTCTTGATCTTGATCAATTAGATTAAGCTTCCACAAAGTGTTGTACAAGTAGATCTTGTATTGTGTTTTAGTATATTACATAATCTGTTGATCTACAGTGGGAATTTCTACATGGTATCAGAGCGAAGGTGATCAAGGTGAAGAACAGTATACAAGAAGGGAGAAGTTTGAAGTTTGTGGTTCCTGAATATAGAAATCGAGTTCTTCTCACATGGCAATTTCACCAATGGTGTTCAATGGTTTAAGACTCAAGTATGCCCTTGGTGGCAGCTCGAATTATATAGCCTAGAAGGATTGCATGGAAGAAGTATTAGAGGATAATGGTCTAAAGGGCTTCATTGATCAAGAATTCCCCAAGCCGACTGATGCTACTCAACTGGTGAAATGGAAGAAATGTGTGGCTAGAGCAAGGAGATTCCTCCTGGAGGGAGTTTGAGACCACATTGTCTCGAGCCTCCGTGGGAAGGAGACATTGTTTTTGATGTGGAAAACATTGAAAGATCTATATCAGAACAACAATGATCAGAGGAAGTTGGTGCTAAAATACAATCTTTGTAACATCAAGTGTAAAAGGGCGACATGATCTCTACATATCTGAACAAGCTCACCACCTGTAGGGAAGAGCTTGAAAGTGTAGGGATCATGACCGCTGATGATGACATGGTGAGTCTTGCACTCCTCGGTCTTCCTAAGAGCTGGCATAGCTACCAAGACTTGGTTAATGGAAGAGAAAAATTGCCAGATTTGGAACGAATTTGGTCGGATTTGATGCAGGAGGAAATAAGAAGAAGAACCAGAGATGGATCCTCATCGAAGCAAGATTATGAAGAAAATATAGCCTTAGCGAGTAAGGCGAGGAAAGGGAAAGGGAAGGTGTCCCATCCCAAATCTGGTTCTTCCCATGGTGGGAAGAAGATTGACAAATCGAAAGTCCAATGCTTTCAATGTCATGAAGTGGGCCATTATGCTACGAATTGTCCACAGAAGAAATCCAAGAAGGGTTCCTCGAAGGGATCTGATGGTGAGGCACTAACCTTACAGTTTGAGCTGGATTTCTCGCTTTTCGCATGCATGTTTTCATCCATGGTGAGTTGTGGTTGGTTTCTTTACAGTGGAGCTTCTTTCCACATGACCGGCGACAAGAGTTTGTTCAGTACCTTGGAGGAGAAATATCTCCAAATCCTCATAGCGATGGGTAATGATGAAAAGTATAGTGTCTCAGGTGTAGGCACGGTTGTTTTTTAGGGGGAGCATGGAGCTCGTATTACCTTGACCGATGTCAAGTATGCACCAGGACTAAGGAAAAATTTGGTGTCAATCGCAATGCTGGAATACAACGGCTATGATGTAGTCTTCAGTAAGGGAAAGGTTTTCCTTCGACACATCACCACTAGACAGGTGAAGTAGATTAGTTCATGAGTCAAGAACTTGTATGCTCTTAAGGTTCAAGATGCATGCAAAGCCTTGAGGAGCAAGGCAATTGATGGAGACTTGGTGGTTGAGAGGGATAGTAAATTACCTCTCATCATGCAGCGCCAGAAGAATTCTCAGACAATTGTGGAGGAGCCACAATTGGTGAAGCAAATTTAGGAGGTTGTGGAGCAGCCACAACTAGAGAAGTCAAGAGGAGATCGAGTAGAGACATCTACTCATTCAGGGGCCTCTAGTAGGGGGAAAGTTCGAGCCAAGTGGGCAGAGGGATCACATGCATCCATACCTCTAGGTCGGAGGTGGGGCGATGTGGAGTGACAGTCCCAAGAAGGTTGGAATAGGGACAGGATCATTGAGGTACACAACCTCTTTGATTAGAACTTGCTATGAGAGCCCTGATGAGGAGTAGCAGGACTGGCTGAGTGCGTAGAGACAACTGCGGATGGAGCGGCAGAGAGAGCTACAGTGCAGGAATCCCAAGACAACGCAGAGCTAGCAGGCTGCAACAATGTGAGAGGCACAGGAGTGTTGCACGGCGCAGGATGTCACAGAGAAGTGTGCAACAATACGATATGCATGGAGTGTTGTAGTAGCTCAGAGGTCAGAGAGGGAGCACTTGTCAGTGGCAAATGGAGCTTCAGCATCAGAGGATGTTTCTAACCCAACATGAAGGTCAGTTGGGAGTTTTTTTGTTTCTAGAGTTGCTGAAGTAACAACACTTGGAAGAAGTGTTGCAGGCAGAACATTCTAAAGGTTCAAGATCGGGTTCAAGTTGAATGCCTTTCTTGTTGAGAGGGAATGTTGAAAATGACAACAAGAAATGCTAAAAATAGCATTTCCATAAATAGCAGTTCAGGTACTAGCGTTGGACATAGCAACAAGGAATGAAAAATGGAAGTGCTAAAAATAGCATTGCCATAAATAGCATTTCGGGATGGATTCCTATTTTAGTTAGTCCTTGAACTGAAATAGAGAAGTAAAACTCGAATTTGATCTTAGTAGTTGTTTGTAAAATAATTAATTAATTCATCTTGAGTTAATTAGTTGTAGAAAATCAAACATGAAGTCTATGTGGGGACATGCAACAGTTTCTCCATTAATTGATGAATTTATCCATTAGTTAAATAGATAAGGATGAGTTGTAATTAGTTGGCTATGTTAACTGAGTCAAGCCCAGTTAGATTAATTCAAACATTTTGTTGAATTAATTGTGAGTTTAGTTAGTTAATGCTTACATGCATGTAACTGCTGCACTTCAGATAACTAAATATTCTCTCATAAATAACTCATGCATGTCAGTTCTATCAGAGACCTAGTCAAGATCATAGGAGGGACAATGTACTATCAATTGAATGAATTTTTCCTATAAAGGAAACTCATCCATGCAGAAGGATTTACCTCCTTCAGGTTTGTGTAGTTATTTCTGAGCCAAGTGAGCAGTGTGAGGTAGGAATTCACACAAGTGGAAGCATTGGACCCTAGGAAAAACTGCGCAAGGAAATAGGAGGCTTGGAAGGAAGAGGGTTGTGAGAGCCTTTGACTATCTATGAGCTGTATTGTTTGATTGTAAAGAGAGCAAGATAGCTTGAGAGCTGATTCTTTTTGTAACTTGAACATATTTCCACTTGTATGATAATACAGAGATTGGGGTTTTAGGTTGAGGATTTCCCTGGGTTATTTCTTCTGTGTTATGTTTGATTGATTTCTCAGTCTTAGTTATATGTGTTCTCTTGATCTTTCTAAATTCGATTAAGCTTCCGCAAAGTGTTGTAGAAGTAGATCTTGTATTGTGTTTTAGTATATTGCATAGTCTGTTGATCTACAGTGGGAATTTCTACAATGTTTTCCCAACCCCGCCAAATCCCACAATTCCTATCACTCTAGTATGGTCGCTTTGCCACTGCAAACACATTTCCCTTTCAAAGTATTCTATTTTATGCTCTAATGCAATCGGATATTTGGACACATGGAGCTTTCTTGGAACTTTTTTCAACAGTTCTTCCACGACGTTTTCGAGGAGTTGTTTCTCGTCATTGAACAAGATTAAGAGTATAATTAGTAGTCAAAATTGTGTACATAGAATGCAATAAACCTATCAATAAAACAAATTGAAGGTCATATTATTAGGGAGAATAGGAGGCCTAACCCATTATACTTGTCAAGTTCAAAACCACTTATATCAATAACATCATAAAGAACCTGCCTCCATTTTCTAATGGTGTCAGACTCATATCATGGTTTTTTATCTTGATGATGATCAAGCACTTTCTTCTCTTGGAGTATGTCCAAATTTTGATCATACAATCCATTACTCCACCTAAGATTGGATGGCTTGACATAGTAGGACATAGGAATGATAGGTGCTCTTGAGTCAAACATCAACACGAGTTCTTTCAAACACCCCATTGATTCTTCATATCAGGGAGATAAAATATCTATGTGCATGGAGGTCGTTTGAATAATGCATTCAATTCGATTTCAGAAGTTAAGCCATCTCCCTCATTCAATTCTTCAATGTCAAAAAATGCTCTAATATTGTGTTTGCAAAGGCGATTGTAGAGATCGGTGGCAAAGGGCTTTGTTGAATCAGGACTACGATGATTAATAAAAATATCATAAACATTGTATTTTTGTTGGCATATGAGGAAGATGAAGAGGTGGATGAGGATGTCGTACTATCACATATTGAAACTACAAGATGGTCTGGTTGTTATCAAGAAAAATGACTACCGAAAGATGACCCAAGATTCGACACTTACCCTTATGAGCTCTTCAATTTTCCTATTCTCCTATAAGACAATGTCTTAGACTGTCCAGACTCCTTGCTTCAACATCATAAGATTTTTCTTGAAATGCATGATCTTTTCCCGAAAATCCTCTACTGGAAATTCTGGTGCCCTGCTAAATTCTTTTGTATTTGTCTGCACCAAATGCTCAACTATCATAGCTCCAAGTTGAACCTTTAACCGACTCTCCAGAAATGGCTTATCCTACATACTATATTTTTCATGTTGCCCCTCATGATCATGCTCGTCATGTCGGTTTATTAATACTGGATCCTAACTTGAGTCTCCTTGAAAGTCTTCTTCCTGTCCTTTTCCATGTGTGGGGACAATCTGTTGTTCACCCTCTCTGGTTGTCAAACATGGATGTACTGGTGGACTGTTATCTACACCTGATTTCTCATACTCTTCATGGACGTTCTCCTGGATATCTATGGACTCAATTATACAAGAGTCTACCACATCATTAGGAGGAATTACCTCCTTCCTTTCCCTGTGTACTTTTTCAAGTTGACTTATTATCATCAGCTTGTCATGCAAGTCTCTCTCAAAAACATTATGTTGCTACTCACCATCTGTACTTGATTGCTTGGATCCTTCATGGGTGCTCTCCTAAAAGACGGTGAATCAAACTATGGATGATTCCCCATGATCTGAAGGAGTCTCCAATTGTTTTTCCCTTGTTGCCTCCTTATCTCCTATACATGAATGGTTAAGTGCCCAAGGTCCCTTACAGAGAAAAAATAGTCCTCTCCTTCTTAGTTCATTCTTGTTGCAGGTTTTACTACCTTTGTTCTTGCTTCCTCCACCAATCATTTTAAGCTCCTTCTTAGTCAACACCCTTCTAGGAAATTTTATGTTTTACATGAGCAACTCCTCGACTAGATCATAGGAAGCTGGTGATACAATTAGTTCCCTTGTCCAAATGGTCAACAATTTGGATCTCAACATCTTGCAGATGTTATCATCTCCTTCTAAAAACAAGGAGATAATCATATGCATGCTTATTTTGATACTATCTAGATGAGCTGATATAATGTTGGTGTAAAATTTCTAGAAAACCTAAAAAGATCAAATCCTCACATTCTAGGTTCAGCATGAATGTGCCAAAGCTAAACTCTACCATGAGTTCTAAGATTTTGGGTTGCTTGTGAAAGGTAGGAAGCATGATGTTGTTCAACCCCTAAAGGGCTTCTACTATCAGCTGCAATACCCCTCTCATGATATCATTATTGTAAGGAGTGGTTGCAATTTTAAAGTCGTGATCCTGCTAAGACAAGAAGTAATTGTGAGCATGACCTCTTCACAAGGATGCTCCCAAAGTTTGGGTTGTATTAATGAAAGCATAGATGGTTTAAGAGCCCAACGGAGTTTTTTCCATTCTAGTTGCCCAACCCTAGATAGACATGTGTCTAATTCCTCCAACTTATGAAGGTCTATGACTGAATTTGTTCATTGTAGCTTAGATCTAAGTGTGAAGATCTTAGCCCCTCTTCCCTGGCCTTGCTTCACTTCCCATGGGCACTTTTGTTGCAGAATGGCATAGACTCTTTTCGAGAAAAGTCTATTGTTATGTTATAAAGTGGTATTGCTGCAAAAATACCCTGATGTTTCTTTTAATTCATCTAAAATTTTTCCTAGAATTTGTAGGTGGTTTTTAGGGAAAGTCCCATCTTCAAAGAAAGAATTTTTGCGATATCCCTTAGATCAACAATTCAAAAAGATAAAAATGATTCCCCATCACTATCTATCTATCTATATATATATATATAGATTCTAGAACTCCAAATAAATTCCAAAACATAGTTAGACAAGACCTACTAAAATAAATCTCTGCAACTAATTAAAGAAAATAACCAAAATCATGCATCTCACTAAAATATTGCATGAATTTGTTCCACGTCATGGCAATTTTGAAGAGAGAACAATGAGTATACATCTCTGTGAAA
>APFE031055945.1:59439-142873 GCA_000404065.3 Pinus taeda | reverse complement strand
CATTGCATAGACCTCATGCTTGAGGATATTGGAAAATTAGATTGGGTCAGAAACACTGTAGATCATGCCAAAAGCATAACAAAATTTATCTACAATCATACATTGATTTTGAGCTTCATGAGGAAACACACTAGGGGCAAGGATATTATTAGGCCTGCCATCACTAGATTTGCTACACATTTTTTTGACATTGCAATCTATGCTTTCCCAACATAGAAACTTGCAAAAGATGTTTTCCAGTGATGAATGGAATCAAAGCAATTGGTCTAACAAACAGGAAGGCAAAGAATTGGAAAGGAAAATCTATGAAGAAACTTTTTGGAGAAAGGCAGCAGAGGTTGTGAAGCTTGTCGAGCCACTAGTTAAGGTGTTGCGCTTGGTGGATGGGGAAGGTTGGCTATGGGCTTCATTTATGAGGCTATGGATCAGGCAAAGGAGCAAATAAAGGCGGTATACAAGGATAGAGTGGCAAAGTATGGGCCCATTTGGGCAATCATTGATGAGAGATGGAACAATCAACTCCATCGCCCTATACATGCAGCTGGGTATTTTTTGAACCCACGGTATCATTATAAAGCTAAGCAGTCAGGAGCTTTGAGGGGGGAGGTCAGAGATGGACTGATTGATTACATTGATCGCATGATCCCATTGGAGTCTGATCAGCTGGAGACACACCGACAGGCCACAACCTTCAGCAATGCAGCAGGTACCTTTGGGAAGAACCTAGCAAAGATTGCAAGAGAAGCAGATGAGCCAGGTAAACAAAAATTTCAATTTTCAAATTCTTAATAGTTTTACTTTTTTTTTAAAAGTTTGTTAAATTGTTTATAATTTGAAAGTTAGATATAATTTGTAATTTTGTTGAGCTAACTCATTACACTCCTATGTGTTTTGCAGCACAATGGTGGGAGGCCTTTGGTGGCCATGTTCCTGAATTGCAAAGGTTTGCAATTCGTATTTTGAGTCAAACTTGCAGTGCATCTGGGTGTGAGCGCAATTGGTCTGTCTTTGAGAGGATTCACACAAAGAAGAGAAATCGTTTGGATCAAAAACGGTTAAATGATCTAGTTTATGTCCAATACAACTTTCGGCTCAGACGAAACCATTCGCTGAACAAAAAACCTGATTCAGATCCCATTGTGTTGGAAGACATTGATCCAACGTCAGATTGGGTAGTGGAGAGTTGTCCAACAGAGTTTGATCCTGATGAGGATCTTGATTTAGATTTAGATTTGGAGACATCAGTTGAAGTTGAACATGCTCTTCAACTTCAGCCTGTTCAGTTGAATGCAGATCCACCAACCTCAGTCTCACAGCCAGCAAGGACTCCAGTTGTAGGTGCTTCCTCTGCTCAGTCTGAGCCACGACAGAAGCGCAGCCGCATAGCTACTTTATCTCAACGTGCATCTACTGTAGTTGCACAGCCTGCTAGTGGTACCACTTCTACAGTTGCAGTTGGAGATGATGATGATGAGGAGGAGCCATGGGCAGGGGGCTCTGACTCTGATGATGATGATGATCCAGAGATTGATCGACATGATCTTGGCTCCTCTAGCAGTAGCTACTAGCCAGTAATACTTTTGTTGTAGACTTGTAGTCTTGTAGAGGCCATTTCTAGCCTCCTTGGTTATGTGTTTTTTGTTTTGAGTCTTTGATCATGTATAACAGTTGACTATGTATTGCCATTGGGTACCATTTTGATATAATGGATTGGTTCATGAGCCTACTTTGATCATATGTTGTCTTCCATCTATATTTTAATGCTGTGTGTTTGGAAACATGAATGAAAATCTTTAAAATTATGTTTAAAATCTTCAAAATTATGTTATTTTATAAAAAAACTAAATATTTAATGTATTTTTTACAACGACCGAGTCATTGAAAACGAGCCGGCCGAGTCATTACCGTTTCGGAGTCGGAGTCAGAGTCATTGCTCGACCGAGTCGGAGTCGGAGTCGGAGTTTTAAAACATTGGTTCGTACAACTATTGGGCAATTGATTTTTCTCACACGTGTGGCAGAAAGGGGACGAAAATTACAGGGGCGAGAATCTGAATTTTTTCTGCAGTTTGACCAGGGTTTGACCAGGATTGACTTTGACTTTCTGGGCAGATTTTGACTTTGATTTTCTGGGACAATCTTTGCTTCAACAGGCTGCATTTATTGGCACAAAAACCGAGGTGATCTGGGCACTTTGACCTGCGTTCAGCACAAGCCTGTTTGACCGTAGGGTTGACTTCAGGTTGACCAAATTTGACTGCAGATTTGTTGACTGTTTTGGGTTGGCTTTGACCAGCAAGAGAGGCCAAGTTCCTATCTCCTTTGACTAATCTGTTTTGGGAAGTTTGACCAGACTTTGACTGCTGTTGACTTTCTGATTAGGGATGATTTCACTGCTGTTGACTGAGGTCAGAATTGCAAATGTGACAGGGTTATTTTGGACAGTGATTTGGCAAGTCAATTTTAACTTTGACTTTGTATTATTATAATCTCTCTCTGCAAAACATTTGATATAATAATAAGAAGAATTGATCAAAAGGTTTTCCCCATCTTGTGGTTTTTCCCTGGCATTCACCACGTTCTGGTGTTCTCTTGTTTTGGCTTGTCTTCTAGATTTATTGTTTATGTTTTATCTACAATTATTGTCAATGGGATTAATGGTTAAATGTGTTTTCTATTGGTAATTAAGTGGAAATTGTCATTGGGCTGACAAAAGGACATTGAAGTAATTGTTGCAAGCATAAAACATACCATTGTTATCTAAAATCAAAAGTTTGGTGTTGGAACTATACACCCTAGCTAATTTTAGAGCGGAATCACTCAAATTTCGCCATTGTGCTTCAAAGAAAGGGAAAATAATAGCAGAAGAAGTAAATTTTCATGGTGTTGTGAATTGATTTTATTTTATAACCATGAATATTCTATAATATCTTTAGAGGCCAAGTTTCCATGCTTCATATGAGGGCCAAGTTCTGCCAAAAATCAGTGGACTGAGATTGTGAAAGAAGAGATTGAGTTTTGTGAGTAAAGAGGGGTTGAGTTTCCTTGTGTCTAAGGGCTGCATTAACTGGCATAAATATTCCCTTGTTTTGGACTGAGTTTGTCTTGAAAGTGGGGCCAAAATCAATTATTATTGGGACTGATGTACCTCTGTTTATTGGAGTTTTTGGGCTGACTTTGATAGTCAGCATTTCCCTTGTGTGTTAGTGGTCCAGATCTGATATAAAGGGCAGAGTTTTAGAATGGACGAATAGCTTTTTCCAATGAGGCTGAGTCTTCTCTTGTTGGGTGCCATTTGAACTGCTTGTAATCAACCTTAGTTATTTTTGAGGACCAGTTGTTGGAGTTTGAGGAATACACTGTCTATCAGTCGAGATTATCAGTCCAGACCTCTTTCCTAGAGGTGCTATCTTACAGCCAAGTCCCATGTACTGAGTAGCTGATATTTATCATGACATTTATCATAATATTGCTGTAATGTCTTATCACTGATGTATATTCTTTTGAGTTTAATAAACATATTATATTGCTGTTGAAATGTTCTTTGGGCATTTGTTTGTCATTGCATTCCTTTACAAAAATAAAACAAAGGAAAAACACACCCACAGCCATTAACATGCAAAGTGTTTGACGAAACACTCCAAAGACAAACAAAGGTATTATCTGAGTTTTATGAACCAGACTTGAAGGCTATTGTTGCTGCTATCCTCGACAAGGGGATCACTGACATATAACTTGCTGAAGTGTACCCTGGTTCCTTGTTTTATTCATGTATATCATTCCTCATATTATTGTATAAATCTGAAGTATAGCTCTTTATTTGCTTCAAGCCTTCAACCAATGGTCTATATGATTTCTGGGTGCTATACGAATGTTGTATCAATGTGGAAAAAGTCGAAGTCGGGATTAAATCGGCAAGGGTCCAAAAGTTGAAAAAGTCGTTAAAGTCGGGGAGTTTTTCGAAAAGTCAGCAAAATTTAAAAAAAAATACAAAAATATTCATTTTTTAAAAAATCCGGGCTTTTTCAATAAAATCCCGATTTTTTCAATAAAATCCCGATTTTTCAAAAAAAAAAAAAATAATAATAATAATAATAATAATAATAATTACCACGATTTTTTTGGAAAAAAGTCCCGATTTAATCCCGACTTTTTCGACTGGGAAAAAATCGGCAAAAAGTCAGCCGATTTAATCAGCCAGCCAAAAAAATCAAAAAATCGGGATTTAATCCCGATTTTTTCCCGACTTTTTCCACACTGTGTTGTATTGCTAATCTGAAGCACTTCCATGGGCATTTACTTGGTGTTATATGCGTGAATATTAAATAAATTTATGCAAAAGTACACCTACAGCCATGTGTTCACAAATTGCTCGACAAAATCTCACAAAGACCACATCAAGCAAAACACAGAAAATTTGGTGGGAAACTTAAGGTACTTCTAGGATGATATCTTACATCTACAAAGATCTAGTACCCAATTTCATAATGACTTACCTCTATGTAGAATAATACTTGTAGTCTTTATAAGTAGAGTCCTTCATTATATGCAACAGAAGCGACTTCATGATGACGTCAATTCATTAAAGGACACTATTACCTAGCACTGTGAAGAGGTCGCCCAATTGTGGAGTGATAAAATGTCTGCCTATTTTATCAGAATTTGAAGCATGATTATGGTAATCCATCAAAGATCTATAACACCTCAATCAAGGCTTTGTCCAAAAAGTAACTGAACTAAAAAAAGAACTAAAGGCACATCAGAGAATCACAGTAGCAAACTGCAAATTTTCACTTCTACTTTCAATAGGTATGATGAGATATTGTTGAGAGTTAGATGCATTGTGTTAATGAGCTCGAAGAAACTCCTATGCCTGACTTTCAAAAACTCCTGGATGAATCAAAGGAGAATGTTCTGTTACTTGACTAACGCTTAGATGAATCAAGCAAGAGGAAGCACTACTTAACTCTTTGGAGGAGGATGTTTGGAATGAACAAAGTTCGTTCTTCAAGTTAAATACTCCAAAAGGCTTGGAATATAAAGATCTCCATTGAGATACAAGAATATATATTAGAAAGTATGAATGAGAATGATGATACAATTGAGAGTGAGGGTCCATATATATAGCCAGGTAAGCACCCTTTCACGAGAGGTCATGTCTCCTTAGATTACAATTAATTAACTAATCATGATTACAATTATTTATATATATTTTATGTGTAACAATGTTCTTCATTTCTCAAACAAAATTTCTCACTTTAATAGACACAATCATTCATGCAATTTTGGTCACTCAAGCAATCTTGTCTTGATATTAATGATTCTAAAACAAGGAAGAGCGAAGTAGTCGACGTGTTGCAAGAGGACAATCAACTGGTATCACAAAACATTTCTTCCTCTTCTTTAAATGCATCCTCATACACTTGTGGCTAAAAATGAGTCATCGTCTCCCTTACTTTCAGCAACATACTTGGGCCGTTGGTTCCAAATTACTTCCACGAATGTGTTATACATGTGGTATACTTGATAAACATGAACAAGGTAATGTTTCTCCTATTGCGCATGGATGAGACTAGTGACAGCAAGCTTTGGCAATTGTGAGATTTCATCCCTAGATGCAAGTCACCTAATCCCTCTACAGCTACTATTTCACAGGAACCAGAATTTGCATCATTTACATCTACCACTATTTTGCAAAAACTAGATCTTGCATAATTTGATGTTTAATCCAACATAGATATGCCAAAACTTGAATCCACATCATCTCATGGCTCTTCTACTATTCATTCAAATGAACTAGATCTTGCACCTTTTGATTAGCCAAAAACAATTTCCTCACCATGCACATCTCAACCATATCAACATCCTAATTAGAGGAGAAATTCTCACTCTCTATCCAAATATTGGATATTTAAAACTACCATTGCCATAGCATCTCTTCCCACAGATTGACATTGAAGAAGCATAGATGGTAAAAGTTTGAATTCGTAACCAGTGCCCACTATTAAGAATAAGTGTGGCCTTATACATAAAATAGGTTCTTCAACTCCATGCTTCCATCCTTCAGCCAAATGGACTCTAGAGATAAGCTTCCAATCGGCAGATTACTTCTTTTTTTACGGTGCTTCCAAATCAAGGCACCAAGCAATAAATGAAGATATGTGATTCCAGATCAATGAGGACACTGGGCACTATTCCAGTCTCCATGAGACCCCAGCGGCACACCAAACCAGACATCATTCCAACAGACAACACAGTCGCCAGTCGAGATCTTCCCGAGCTTAGTGGTGGGCCCTCCCTTCCAGAAGGTCAACGGCATTCAATCAAGCTCCTTGCCCCACTAATCTTCTGGCCAGACATCTATGCTGAGTTTTCTCCATTTGGCCTCAGATGTTAGTGGAGAGAGCTCTAGTGGTCCAAAATCACCTCTTACAGCTGGTACCATAGGCTAATGAACCAGTCATCTTGTATAGCTTTCTCCTGCACTGCCTCTTCATTTTTTGGAGTTGGCCTCCTAGGGTTTAAATTAGAATGCCTTTTTGCTTCCTAATTTGTGTCTTATATAGGAGCAACTTTAGTACTCCCACTTTGTATCCACATCGTTGTACTTAATACGGTCCCACTGACCGACTTTTGTGGTCACCTGTTGGACATTAATATATTTATCTTATCTTAACTTATCTTACCTGCTTTGATTGGTCTGTTGTTTTATGAGGTCCTTTTCCCTTTCTTTGTGGATGTGTGGAGAGTTACCTAGATTCCTCCCCACTCTGAATTCTTTCTCATTATCTAGTTCCCGAGCATTTTCAATGTGGTACAGAATCCCCTTTCTTTCCAATTCTGAAATTTGTGCAGGTACTTCTCTTCTCAAAGCTGAAATAAAGAGGCAGAGGGTTGAAGTGGAGCAAATCAGGCAACTTTATGTCAGTCAGACTCATTCACAAGACCACAAAATCAGGTTCAGCCTCAACACTTTATCAGCATATGGAGCAGATATTTATAATCTCAAAAAAAGAAATAATATGTGAAAGAAAAAAATGGGGCAAGGGAGAATAATATGTTAAAGGAAAAAATGGGACAAATGGCCCTACAGTCTGCAATTCTAGACCATTCATATAAGGGGAGCCTTCATCCCAGTGGAAGAAGTTACAGTTAACCAAGGCCATCGAAATCATAGACAAGAAATATGAGCTCAAGAACAAATCAAAGGAACTCAGCACCCGGTGAACTTGGAATTACAATTGTAATGTATCGAGGTATTTTTATGTTTTGTAATGTTAAATTACTTCAAGGCTTATATGTAAAATTTACAGTAGTAGTTTTTCAGGAATCCAACTGCTTTCCAATACTCTTTTTGTCCAAGGCAGGCAATCACTCTCAGAAAATGTCTCAAATCTCTCTGAGCATATGTACTGGCTGCTATGCAACCTTTTTACAATAAAAATCCTAATTGTTCCTTTGAAATCACAACAAAGAAACAAACAAAAAAAATTGTGGTCGGACCGTCGATTGGTGATGGTAAAATTTGAGCTCTTGAGGACATCTTATCAACTAGCTCCATTAAGTGTATAGTCATACAACCCTCATCGCTATTTTAGATTGACTGATTATAGCAATCATCTATTCTGTACACTGTCTTAATGGCAACCATTTTTTTGCTCATCTTTTGCATGTGTACATAACGGAAAGAGCTTTTATGATGGATGGCCCCTATTGTGCCCCATGTGGTGTTTGTGGCACATATTGAATTTCTAGACACTTTTGCCCAAAAAACATGTGTTCAACACTCTTTGTTTCCTTGTTTAAAGCAATATTATTGATCTTCGACACATGCCTTATCACATCTTAGCCAAATTAGTCTCAGCATGAACAGATCTCTTGGTCTACATGATTAAGGCATTCTTGTTGATCCTTGTTGGACTACTCCAACTTCACATGCTCTTTGCTATATTTTCAATCATATTCTGGGGAGACTGTTCTTTAACAACATTGTAGGATTTGATTCCCCCCTGTAATCATTCCTACATATGAACCTCATGTTAACTTCATCGATTCAAATAGAGGTCCATGTGAAGGTGTTTTTGGAGGCTACAATTCCAAAGCATGACTCTATAATTAAACTCATGTTTGCTTCGTTGATTCCGAAGAGGTTCTTATGAAGTTGTTTTAGAGGATACAATTCTAAAGGACTATCTGTTGAGAGTTTCTGTGCACCTCATCATGGTCTAGATGTTGTCAGCATTGGTCATCATTGTATTCCCTACAAATTAAACATTAAGGGGGAATTATTGTAATGTTTATTTAGACATTTTTTCTATTTACCACATCCATCCCAAGTGTATCTTAAGGTGGGGATGTTTGTATGCAATGTTTACTTCGTCAAACCCATGAACAACTTAGTAATTGTATGTGGTCTCAAATTTGTCCTTTGTGCCAACTTTGCTTATTTGTGCCTCCAAATCAAACTTGGGGGGGTGCGGGGGGGGGTGTGTGAAAGAGTTATGTAGGCTAATCTAGACTTATACATCCCTGTTATGGGTTGCCCTGTGATCCTCATGGGTTACAACCTACGTCACAGGACACGTCCCATAGGGTCCCGTGTCCCGTATTTCACGTATTGGACACGAAAACGGCCCAAATACGTGTCGAATACGATTTTTATCATGTCATAAAAAATGGAATACGTATTCGGCGTTTTCGTTCGTGTCATAAATTCAGCATACGCGTATTTCGTGTATAGAATATGTTGCCCTAACGTATTTCACCGTTTTGAATACGTACTAGGGAAAAAACACTTATTAAAGCCTACGCGTGGTCTTTTCGGGGTTATTTTCGTTGGGTTATTTTCGTTGCTGCTTAACTTGTAGACTTATAGCCCAGTGAATAATCACCACCTCATGTGGTTGGCCACAAAGCCCACAGTTCAGTTCCCGTCAAATTAGCATCTAATCTGAATCGTGATCTCATCCTTTATTTTTCTTTAGTTTATGCCATTTTATGCCAGACACCTGGAAAAATCACTAAGACAGGAGATGACAGATTTTAAAATTCAAGGCAGATCATTTCAATGGAATGATGTAACAAAACCGGTAAGCAATGGAGGTAAAAGAATTACATGACCTGACAAAATGAGATCTCTATCATATCCCCTGCACAGATTGCTAAGAGCAAATTGAAAATGGATGCAGTGTACAGACAATTTACATGACCAACCTGCTTGACTGATGATGATGATGATCGTCATACAGCTCTCCTAACATAACCGTCATTTTTACATATCTTGTAGGTGTACAGAGATCAAACTCCAACACTTATTTTGGACAAATGAAGACTCATATGCTTCTAAATTTGGCATGAAATTACGAAAAATCAATTACACCATAAAAACAAACTCCAAACAGGACAAGACGACAATAATCATAAGATGTCTATGCACATTAAAGATCTGAAATGTGGTATCTTCATCACAGGCTGGCATTTCTTCCCAGGGGATAGAAGAAACGAAGTAACAGAAACAACTTCATGGCTTTTGCTACTAATCACTCTTGACTTTGGCTCGGTAAACAACTCTCTTCTTCTTTGATGAAGTATTCTCAATTGTCAATATCACTTTACCCAGCTCATGAATTTTGAAAGAGTTACGTAATGGTTTTTCATCAGAAGCCATTGTATTCATTTTCGATATCATAATTGTGTATCTGCCTTCTGTATTAGGGACAAACTCTTCTCCATAGGTCACTTCCCAGTCCAAAACTGTTATATCCCAAACTATTGTGGATCCAACCTGTGAGTTCAACAAGGGAACAATAAATAAACTGAAGAAGCTCGTGAGTGAATACATCTGTCAGTTGTAGTCATTTGATTAGATAAGCTGCAGCCTGCAACCTGCAATTTAATATGGATAAAAAACTATATTTCGGTGTGTATATATATATATATATATATATATATATATATATATATATTATATATATATATATATATATATATTATATTATATATATATATATTTATTATTAAATATATATAAAACGTGTCCCCCGTGTCCTGTTTGCGGGTCGCTGCGTTTCGTATTGAATACTCGTATTTACGTGTCCTCCGTGTCTCGTGTCCTCGTGTCATGTGACTTAGGTTACAACCCATACACGTTGTTTAGCCAACTTGTGACCACACTTGGTTTTAGATTAGATTCCAGAAGACTGTTACAATAAAACCTATTTATAAAAGGTGTCTAATTTTACTTGTATATAACAGATAGGGAGAAATATATTTTAATGATACTATATACTATATTTTTGTAGAAAATCCACAAAATTCTGATCCACTAGTATGAGCAATCTGAAATAAAATTTCTTCTCACATAAACACAGAATTTCTCTACTAGATGCAGCGGAATAGGAACAGAAATAAAATCACAGTCACACAATTCAACAACACAGAATTGTCTAGGGAGCCCAACTAGGAAAACCCTCTGCTTGTTATTGAAAATTTTATTGATAGAAAAAACTAAGCAATTGATATCTTACAAAATAATTGATTCAATCTGAAAACAACCTAGTTTTCCTGCCTTGAACCAGCCTTGAAACCCTTGCAAGACTGCTGATCCCTGCTGCCCTCTACCAATCTGTGCACGATCTTCTCTTGCACATTCTTCCTCTCACAAGCTCCACGCACAAACTTGTGCTTCCTATTGCTTGGTCTCACCAACTCATGCTCACCAAAACAATGATTGAACTTGCGCCTCCGTTCATCCTTTTAAAGGCAATTCAAATGGTTAAAATTAGTGAGTTTCTAATTAGGAAGATGCTTTTGTGATTGATTGAGTTAGCATGAGTTCATTGTTCATACAACTTGTCCTATTTCAAGTTAACCACTTGAAAATCAATCACTTGTGCTTTTACTCAATCAACACACACTAGAAAATCAAAAACTCGACTTTCAATTTCAACACATTTCAACACATCAGTTAACTGCAACCTAGCTCATCCTAATTTTTAGGGTCATTCCTAAATTTTAGGAACTAGTCCTAATTTATAGGGAATCTCCTCAATTTTAGAAACTCAAGCATGCCCAAGAAGGAACTCAAATTTGACTCCTTGAATTAAGGTACAAATCAAGGAATCAATTTCTCACTACTATTTTCAACACTCCCTCGTAGTGAGGAAGGTGTTCCTAGAATAACCTAGTCCACCTAGATCTGTCTCCAACACTACCAAGTTCTCTGTTGATGCGGTTTCTCCCTCTGAACTAGAAGACTTCCCTGCTTTTTTCTACGGAACTTGCTTTGAAGATCTCATCTTTCCTACCATGCTTTGCGAATCCACCTCTTTAGTCATAAGTGACATGTACCATGTGTACCTCTGTCGCTGCTTCTTGATGCTGGAAGACTCAACTCTCTTTTGATCTTCCTTAACCAAATCCTCTGCCCACTTGGCTCGAACTCTCCCTATACTGGGAGTCCCTAACCGAGTGGTTGCCTCCACTCGCCCTGGGCTATGCTTCTCATCATCTTGTTGGTCAACCCAACTACCAACTAGCTTAGACTGAAACTGAGATACTGGCTAAGGCTCCATCTTGAGAGCTCTATCCTGCTCTCGCTCAACCACCACGTCTCTACCCTGTGCACTCCCTGCCTTGTGGCTCAAGGTTGCACCTGTCTCTACCTACAACTTGTAGAGATTCTTCACCCTCACACCTATCTGCTTCTTACATCCTAAGCTCACACCTATTTGCTTCTTACATCCAGAAGTTAAGTGCTAGAAGTATGCCTTACGTCTGTTGAAGATGATATCATATCCCTTGTCCTCAAGGGTAGCTACTGAAACAAGATTATGCCTCAATCCTAGGACATAGGGAACATCTATGAGATGAAGAGGATTACCTTGCTCCCTTTGAAAACTGACAGCACCAACTCCTCTAGCTGCATATTGACCATCATCTCCTAGGTCAATCTGAACTTGCATGTCCTTCTCCTTCAGGTGGTTGAAACTTGAAACTCTTCTTGTTCTCATTCATGTGGAAGGATGCTCCTTGAACACATATGGCAGGTACTTTGGCTCCTCTTATGTTGATCACTACAATTTCTACTACTTCAAAAAGTGTGCATCTCCAGCTCGACAATCTGCCACTACTAATGATCATAGCTCCTTTTGTGTCACTAAACTTTGGCTCACTGAACTGCCCCACTAGCAGGCCTCTAGTTCCCCTAACAAGTTTGCTCATTGGGTCTTCTAGATCTGCCCTCTTATTAGTGGTTTGGCCATCTGCAACCCACTGAACTAGGGCTCCACAACTCTGCCTCCTAACAGCTCATTACTAATTAGCCCTTCACTGATCATTATACATAAGGACTTCAAGTACTGCCCACTTGTCAAGATTTTGACTGCTCCAGAATGTTGCTCCTAGGGCACACAAATCTGCCCTGCCGCTGTGACACATTAGCCCTATTGTCACTCTCCTCAGGACCTCCAAAACTACCCACACACAGTCAACTCTTTGACTAATCTAGGGCTTGCAAATGAGCTACTAATAGTCCATACACTTACTGTTCTTAGGCTGCTTCAAAGCTCCGTCCACTGCTCTGATACCATGTAGAAAATCCACGAAATTTTGATCCGTTAATATGAGCAATTTGAAATAAAATTTCTTCTCACATAAACACAAAATTTCTCTACTAGATGCAGCGGAATAGGAACATAAATAAAATCACAATCACACAATTCAACAACACAGAATTGTCTAGGGAACCCAACTGGGAAAACCCTCTGCTTGTTGTTGAGAATTTTATTGATAGAAAAAACAGAGCAATTGATCTCTTACAAAATAATTGTTTCAATCTGAAAACAACCTAGTTTTCCTGCCTTGAACTAAGCTTGAAACCCTTGCAACACTGTTGATCTTTGTTGCCCTCTACCAATTTGTGCACACTCTTCCTCTCACAAGCTCCATGCACAAACTTGTGCTTCCTATTGCTTGGTCTCACCAACTAGTGCTCACCAAAACAATGATTAAACTTGTGCCTTTGTTCCTCCTTTCAAAGGCAATTCGAAAGGTTAAAATTAGTGAGTTTCTAATTAAGGAAGATGCTTTTGAGATTGATTGAGTTAGCATGAGTTAATTGTCCATGCAACTTGTCCTATTTCAAGTCAACCACTTGAAAATCAATCAATTGTGCTTTTCCTGAATCAACTCACACTAGAAAATCAAAAACTTTACTTTCAATTTCAACACTGCAACCTAACTCGTCCTAATTTTTAGAGACATTCCTAAATTTTAGGAAGTCGTCCTAATTTATAGGGAATCTCCTAATTTTTAGGAACTCGAGCATGCACAAGAAGGAACTTGAATTTGATTCCTTGAATTAAGGCACAAATCAAGGAATCACTTTCTCACAACTATTTTTAACACTTTTAAGGTTACTTATTATACTCATAAACATCTCATATCCTTGGGTTATCTTTCTTATGTGTTGATTATTAGACTTTGGGTTTTATAATATAAATCACACAATAATCATGCCTTACTATTTTTAACAGCCCTTTCCAAGACATAAAGAAGAATGAAAATCTAGATTAAAAAAATCAAATTTTGTTGGCAATCAAACAAATCTATTAGAAGTGGACTAACAATCATTAAACCTTGCAATATTGTATGTGGAGGGATAAGTGGGTGGGAGCGAAGAGCAGAGTCGAGAATTTGTCCAAAATGCAGTATATGGTTTGCTGGCAGCAAGGTAGGGTGAGAAGGCAGTGGAGGTAGGACTGAACTCAATGATGGTGGGGCTGAGACAAAAAACAGGGCCCTTGGTGTACCATGAGGAGTTTTTGGACAAGGACAAGAGTATGGCAACAACAGACTTCATTGAAAACGACAGGTCTAACGCAGCAGCTGGTCACTTGCAACTAAGCAGGTTGTGGGATGATAGGACATAGTTGCATGCCTCACCATTGCTCCCAGAGGACTAAATGATCGCATGTATGCGGTGGTTCCCATGTTAGCTGGCACAAGCTTGTTCTGGTTTCTGGCAGAAGGATATGTAGTCACGGCAGCACAACTTGCTTCCTCTTGAAGGTCCAGCTGCCCTGCCAAGATCACTAATAGATCCAAGGGTCTTTGATGGATAGCACCTTTGGGAATTATGTATTCCCAGGCATATCTCTGCAATGTTGCAGATTGGAATGTTTTTCTAACCATAGAGGGTCTGTCCTGAACATGCCCTAGCGGTGCCTTGTAGGGGACATTTTTGTACCTAAGGATATTCTCAGGGCTATGTTGCTCACTTGCATTGACACCATCTTTTTTGTAAATGGAAAACTTTATGGTCATTTAAGCTACCCAGGTGATAGATCATTGCATCCCGTGCATGGATCTCTTTATTTTGTAAGGGAATGTAGTAAGTTTCAGGTTTGCACAATGCTTGTTTCAGGGCTTTTCTTTACTAAGGTTTGTATGGTAAACAAAGGCATATTTCAAACTAAATATCCGTTATCCATATTTGAGATGTAACTACTGGTGTTCTCATGAATGTAATGCTTGAAGCCATTGTGTGGATCTCCTTTCTGAGAACAGCAATGCCATTGGGCTTTAATTCGAATTCATTTATAAGAATTCACTAATGCCACTTCATCCTTTCCAAACATGAAAAAAGAACGAATATCTAGATCAAGAACTTGAAATCATGCTAATGATTTATCTTGTATTTTTCATGTGAAAATGTAATGCTCGAGATCGTTGTGTGGATCTCTTTTCTGCCGAAGGAAAATGTCACTGGGCTTTGAACTGATTTGAGATGGTTATCGGAATCCAGTAATGTGCCGCGAATAAAGGAATGAAACATGAGTCATTTATTTCATCCTTTCCAAAATTGAAGAAGAATGAATATGTAGATCAAGGAATCTAAATTTTGCTAACAAACTATACATAGTGTTTTTCTCGTGACCATAATGCCCGAGATCGTTATGTCGATCTCTTTTCTGAGAAGGACAATGCCGTTGGTGATTCGTCTGAATTGAGATGGTTATAAGAATCCACTTAAGGAATGAAACATAAGTCATTTCTTAGTCCTTTCCAAAATGTGAAAGATAGAATGCATTTCTAGATCGAATTGAAATTTTACCAACAATCAAAACAATCTTATTGAAAATAAACACAAGCAAAGAGGTGAAATCTTATAATGCCAACATAAGTCAACACGCTTCTGAGTAAATTCTGATTTATATCATTTTTCAATTTCAATTTGATTCTCAATAAAGGTCCTTGACTCACTACGACCTCAGGCAAGTTCAAACGTAAACATAAACATGAACCTGACCAGGTGAGATCTTTCAGAACCAATCACCTTACCTGAGTATGAATATCGAGCAACTGCAGATTAGTAGCCACTGCCCTCACAATACTCTCTCTCGCTGCAGAAAACTCCTGCCGGTCCCAGAGCGTTAGAATCGCCGTAATGGACCCCATTGCCCACTCCGGCTTACCCCCTGGAACATCCGCCAACGACAACAGATTGATTGCAACTTCGAAAACCAGCGCTGGATCCAGAGAAGAAAGAAACGGCACCAGATGTGAAACCACGTCCGATACGCCGACGATCTTCTCAGCGTTCCCGAACTCAAGTGGACCTCTAGGGCTCCCATCGTTCCCTCTACTATTACCAGACAGCTTCTGCAGATCCTGAACAACCCCAGACGCCACAGTCTTCACAGCATAAACCAGAGGAAACACAGCAGCCCTAAAGCTCTCTACGGGAAGAACCATAGCCCTGGAAAGCAACAAATTCCGCTTGTTCCAGACAAAATTTGCCATGGCAACAACCCAATTGGACCTTATAGCTAGAGAATTTTCACTGGGAACAAGCTTATCCCCCGCCAGACGACTCATTCTTTTGCTACTGAATTCGTGGAATAACCTCCCGACTGCCTCAAAAGCGACCTTCGCAACGGCATCGGCAGAAGCGAGCATATTATCGCCGATCTGCTTCCACCAAAGGCTCACCCTGTCGAGCAAGTTCACGTTATTTTCGCAAAAAAATACGAGATCGTCCCGGGCCAAAATGCAGCCTAGGGTTTCCGTGATAGCGTAGCGAAGGTTATCGCTTTCAGAGACAAGGCAGCTGCTGATCTCTTTGCTGCAGTCGGTGATGAGCCTACCGAGCCTGTGGGAGGGAATGGCCGACAGGAACGAAACACCGGCGGCTGTCACGTCGGGGTCCGGGAAGTCGAAGTCGTTCTTTATTCCTCTGCAGACGGTCTCCCACTGGTCGTTCGTCAAGCGCGTGCAGCGGATGAGGTCGAAGGCGAGTTTCTTGCAGACGGCCGAGGCCGGAGACGCGATGATCTCATCGCAAGCACATTTTGAGACGGCAGATATGTCTCTGCCCGCAGCGGAGTGTTGCAGGGCTTGCAGGAGAGCGCCAGCTTGGCGCAGACCGTCGTTGGAGCGCAGATCCGCCTGGATCTGCGCGAATACTGCGTCCATGATTCAGTTTTCTTGTATCTGTGAATGAAAATTGGAGCAATGTACAGGGGCTTTGGTCAATCCGGGATTCGAACGCGAGTCTGCTCGGGCATTTTTAAAGTGTTTCTGCATGTTCCATTGATGGCGATTTGAAAGGAGAATCTCGAATGGGGATTGATCGGACTGTGAATGGAAGCACGACGTTGAACGATCTGTGCTTGTTATTATTTGTGACCTCGGGTCATCAAGATTTAAATTTAGCAGCACTTTGGCTGACAGAGCGAGAGATGAAGATATTGAAACTTCAGAACTGTTAATTTGAGAAACTGAAGATTCAGAACTGTTAATTTGCGAACAAGTTTGATTTCGAATTGATAAATAAGATGGTAACTCTGTATTTCTTTTTGCCGAACGAATTTGACCTTATAATTAATTAAGAAATGAAATGTGTGCTCCTGTAATTATGATGAGAGTTGAAGGTATGGTATTCTTATCATTATTATAACGGTTGGAAGGTATGATATGGAGTTGTCTATAATGCGACTGTTTGGAGATTTCGGTGACGGAATCCGGCGGAAGAAATGAGGTTAAATCTTGATTTTTAGCCGTTAAAATGGTTTTTTAACTGCATATTTGGATTCAGCGCCCTGGAAAACCTCTAGGAGCCATTGATTGTGCAGAAACTAGCTATCAAACTTGGGATTCCAATGAATTGCTGCCGGATTTTGACCGGAAAAATCCGCCGGAAGGACTTTCAAAAAATCGCGTTATAGACTACTGCGTATGATATTACGTATTCAACTTTATTTTATTATCTAATTTTATTATAATTGTGTCAAGTATGTTTAATTTATTCAATTTTATTTTGATGGTTTATTATTTTGATTTAAACTAAAACTAATTATATTTTATATTAAGAATTTGATTTTTATTATTTAAATTTATTTATGGAATTGTTTATAGTGTGATTTTTTGGAGTTTTATGTGTTAGAATTTGGTGTAAAAATTTGAGGTAAAATCTTGATTTGTATAATTTAAACTAATTTTTTGACTATATGTATTCAATGCCATGAAAAATCCCTAGGGCATTTCTATTGTGCAAGGTTTACTATCAATCTTGTGATTTCAAGGAACTGAAAAATCCACCAAAAACTCTTTCAAAAAATCACAACTCATTTATTTATTTGTAAAGTGATTGGTTGAGGTGTTATTATGGAGTATTTTAGTAACTTTCATTTCATTTTTTATTAGTTACTAATTTTTTGTTTTTTTTTTCTTTTTATTTTTATTTTTTTTTTCTATTATTTCAATTTTCATGACTTTTAATTTATTATATTAAAAACATATTTTAATAATATTTTAATTATAATATATATATATATATATACACATATATTAAAGTGCATATAGGTATTATAAATAATATTAGTTAATCATATTTCTTAATTTTTTGTGTGACAATACAATATTTTATTAGTTGTCTTATTTTTATAATGAAATTTTATATGTCTTTATTGTTTTTGTAATTTCAAATTTTGTCTTTTTTTTTTAATTTAATTAAGCTTTATTTAAATTAAACTTATATAACCTTGGTTAAAAATATAAAATGTAAATATTTAGTCATTTTTAAACGTAAATTTCATGCAATTGTTATTATTTATATATATATATTTATATATATATACCATTTTCTAGTCAAAAAGGCCCTTTGCCCATTAAAAAAAAAAAAAAAAAAAAAAAGAAAGAAAAAAGTGTTCTCTTTTCCATTCCATTTGAGTTCATTTTACTAAGGCTGAAAAAACATTATTTTAGCAAGAGAGCAAGCTCAAAGCAAAAGGTTATATGATTGAATTTATATCACCATTATTTTTTGCATTACCTTTTTCTAACTGTATCAACTTTTGTGTTTTAATATTGAGACAGTTAGTGCTCATTTTATAGCCTGTAAGAGATAATGCTCCAAGTTGTAAAATAATGTAGCAAATTTTGTTTTTATAGTTAGAATTTATTGGTACAAAAGTCATAGCTCCTATTTTTACAAAATTTTAACTAATTTTTTGAAAATTTAAATTAATTTCAAATTAGAAAAAAATTTAATAGGCATTGTTCCAGTTTGTATAAAATTTGGATTATCATAAAACTCCAATCATGTATAAAATTTCTATTGGATTCATGCCAAATTTATCGATGTAAATATATCTATTTACTAGAAGATTAGCTCATTGTGTAGTACCCTAGGTGATGTTTCATTATTGCTCATAAACAAGGTTAGGAGTAGTGCCCAAAATGTTGAACAATGTTTCATGCAGAAAACATTATACACACCACAGTTTTAGCACATGGTGTGTGCACTGAGTGGGCACTACACAACCAATAATGTCAACTAAAACAAGTCCATTTTGAAATTTGTATAACATGCATGCCAACAATTACTCGTGATGCAACCAAAGGTTGAATAGTGGTCGACTATTACAAACTAGGCTCATGCCCTCCCAAGAACATCGACATAGTTGAACTAGCATTCAATAACCAACGCAATTGAGAACCATCTCACAGTGACAAGGTGACTCTTGACATACTATTTTAAGAACTAGATATGTACTACAATTTTGTAATAAATCTTATCAAAATATTCTTATAACATTGCATGTGTAATACTTACAAGACTAGTAGGCATGGGAGTTATTGTCCTTGATCTTGAGAGACAAGTGGAAACAATGGGGCCTTTGGAAAGAAATGAATAACCAAGCCAAGGCTTTGGCTTTCTATCAAGGACTCAAGATCCTTGATCCAAGGCAACATAGAGATTTAATACCCATGAGGAACTCATCTCTCATAATAAGATTTACAAGAAACAAATCTACTTTGGTTGACTGCAAATTGGTGAGTATAATACATTGAACATCTAAACAAGCAAGAATGTTTGCATCAGCCAAATATTATCATTTGTTGAGGTCCTCAAATCATTAAGTAGATCAGTCAGCCAATGAGGTGTTTGCTTGGAAGAAGGAAAAATTAGAACAAAAGGTGAGATCATTACCATTCCAATCCATTAATAAGTTAATTCATGAATATTATAGAGTTTGAAATGAAAAGTGGAGGTTTCATATCATTGGGTCCATGCAAGGCAAAGTGGTTGATTTTAGAGATTGAATCTGTCACGGTGAATATGGACACTAACATATATACATTTGAACTCCTAAATTTTATAAACATGGGTTACAAATATCTCTTAATTAATGATTATATTGAGAGAAATGGTTCACAACTAGGCATAATTCCAAATATACAACCTTCCAATTTCTTCCGTTATTCTGTTTTGGAAAGGTAGTTTTTAGAGGCTTAATATTAAAAATTAGTTTGTTGTAGGGCTTTGAATGATATGGTATTCTAGTTTTGCAAGGATAAATGTTCAATATTTGGAATTAAGAATATAGTTCGCTAGGAAAAACTAGAAGATATTTCTAAATAGTGCAAGGTTCGGTGTTTTTTCATAAACACCGAACAAAACAAAACACATTCAACTTGTTTTCCAAAAGATGTAATGTGTTTGTATTGCCCTGCTTGAATCCTTCAATAAACAGAGTTGCAGGTTCACGACTATCTAATTCTTATTATATCTCTTTCATGGGTTATGTGCTTCCCTCTACTATTATATTTACCAGTGTTCGGTCTTCTTTAGGAAATGATTTATGCAACATTTACAAGTTGGATCTTTAGCTAATAAACCAATTTTTAAAGAGCAATTTGGATTAACACAACATGCAACATTATGCTTTGCTATAGCTTAATATAGAAGTCTTCTCTTATGGCAACTCATGTATTTTGCCATTGTCATAAGATCAAACATAGAGAATCTCAAATGAAAACTATAAGTTGTTCTTTTTCAAAACCATATTAACTTCCAATAATGAAGACATACGCAAGAAAAAATTATGTTCTTTTGGGAGAGAAAGTAACCAATGTTTAGCAAGGGCTAACGTATCCCCCTTACTATGTGTGGTTTTGGGATGCACAAGCGAAGTTTATATGCTAAGAACCAAACTTAAATAAATCAAACAAACAAACAATTTTGGGTCTACTTTGATCTCATTTGCTCATATATATATATATTTGTGCATCATTGCAATTATCTCATGCTTTTGTTTTCCAAACCTCATTGGACATTTTAACCAGCCTAATGTTGATTATATTCAAGGAAGTGAGGTGTTATGTGTAACACCCTCCTCTCATGCCTAACCAAAGTAACCATGCCAACCGGGTAAACATGAGACGAGAGGCTACTATGATCAAATTCGACCTCTTATATGACCTCGAGGAAGTGGAATCGACAGAACATCACATACAGTCATCCAACATCATCAACAGAACCCTCAGGAGACAAGTCAGCCACTCAGACAGCATGTCCCTAGGTCCCACTGTTGTTTTAGGTATCTTAGGCCATAATCGCTCTCATGATATAGGCAAGGGAGCGGCCAGAAACCCAAAGTCACTCTCATAGGCCTGCCTGTCAGCGATTATGAACCAAACTTATCAGTTTTGTGCCAATGACCCCAGGAATTAAGCCACTTTTTCAAGCCCAGAGCCCAGGCCACTACCCATAATGGAATGAGAGCTCATAATCAAGTAAAGTACATGAAAACAATGATGCAAAAGAAAATAGTTGATCAAGACTTTAACCATACCCCTACTAGCCATGACAGACATTTCATTAAACATATCATTGACATGTAACCTATAGGTGTAAACAACATAATTAAGTGTAGGGATCTCATACTTATCTAAGATTCGCTATGAAGCATTGTCTCCTTACCACATTAGCTGTCATTTCATCCATTAGGCCGTAGATACATTGATCATTCAATAACAAGTAAGAACATGGTGAGAGCCACAGATGGTTGTTGTCATAAAACATGTAAATAACTAGCATAATAGGGACATAAATACCAATGAAATCACAGCCATATAAACCACATATAATCCATCATAATGCTCATAGAGATAAAAGGAGAAATAACCTTTCATTAATGATGCAAAATCCAAACCCGAGATAGGATTTTCACATTCCACCTGACCATAGAATGGTTGACCCAAATCTCTCTTCACCCATTCACCCTCATGCCACATTCCAAGCATGAATGTGGGATCTCATATAAAAAATCAATAAAAAACCATCTAGGGCTTCCAGAGGTCATCCGCCTCAACCAATAGTAATTCCACCTCACAGTCAGACATCACCAAAATCATCATCCGATCAGTCTATATCCCAACCTTCCAGGGCTCGAGAGCATTTGTTCCAACCTGGCTCCTAGGACTAGTAACTCAACCCACGGTTGCTACCAAGCTCCGGATCATTTTTCCAACTAAGGGTTCCAGGACTAGTAACTCAATGATCCTGGTGGATCTTCAGACACCATGGCATGGAAATGCTCAAAAATCAAAATGATCATAATGATGTCGAACCAAGACTAGATCGAAGAGCTCGTCTTCCTGATCGTGGAGGTGTGAACAGTTCGTCAATCCAAATCCAGATGATGAAATTATCACGAAAAGGAGGTGGTTCTGTTCCTTAAGAAAATGAGACATTTTCTCATAAAAATGGGTTTTTTGGCCTTAAAGGCAAAACGCAATCGGCATAATCCAAAGGGCGAACTTAAGGAGGGCCTTTAAGACCCCTGATCAGTGATCTCTGATATTGGAGTCGAGGCATGATAGTTGCGATATCGGCACTATACATGCTTGCGAACCGGCGATGGAGGATCGACGTCGATGAAACCCAAAGGCTGAGGATCGGGACCCCTGCGATTAGCGATCTGTGATCCCGACTTGCGATTAGGCACAAACCCAATGGAACTATAGATCCGATCTGATAAAATTTGAAATCCGGGGATTCAGACTTTTCAGTGTATTCCTGTATATTTGTGGTTTCGGCCAAATCTGCTATGTGATGCGATAAGTGATTAAAGCGGACCCGATAAGGTTTGTACCGATTTAAATTGTTTTGAAGTCCATATTTAAAGGGATTTTGTCAGATTTATCAGTTTTTAGAGTATTTTCTGTTTAAACAGAAAGAAGGCTATTTTCACGGTTTTGTTGCAACAGTCGACGCTTCTATGCAAACGGCTTCCATTATAAACAACAGACCTCCGATTTGTATGCGACCTTGTCCCAAACATGTATAAAACACAATGGGTGATGCAAAGTCGAAGGGGGAGCGCAAAAGGTTGTGTAGCAGTGGTATGACAGAAAGCCCGGGAAGCTGCGTGCCAGAGGAAGAAAAAAGCCAGAGAGACCCTGTGCTACAGAGAGCCTGCGTACCAGAGGGAGAGAGAGAGCCCAAGAGCCTGTGCTGAGTGCCAACATCACCTCAATGAGGAGGTCGTGCCGCTGGAGAGCCGCAACACGAGGGTATCAGATAGCTAGAGGTAGTTAGACGGTGCCGCGTTCACTCAGAGAAGCTGGAAAGCTTGCCAGCCAGAGTGCCACAGGGCCTGAGTGACACAAAGCATGATCGAAGCAGTGTGAGAAGGAAGCCAAGAACCAGAAGGACAAGTAGAGCTGCGGAGCTGCAAGAATGTAGCTAGAGCACTGCAAAACACTAGATAGCTCGAGAGCTACAGATCAAGAAGACCCAAATGCTTCGAGATCGATGTTTCAGCAAGCTTCAGCACTTTGACAGTTTGCTTCAGATGCCCGCTTCTTCGTATGGCCAGTCTTAGTGAGACCATGACAAATTGGGAGCGGACTGTGCCTGCGGATTGATGATGTGAACAGATGTTCACTGTGGATCGTTTTATCCACTTCTTCATTCATATCTTCAGATGGCTCGTGGTTGGTTTGAGGTATATGATTTATTCATATATTTCTTCTTTTACATTATGTTGTAGATCCTTGATTGATATTGATGCGGGATCTTCTTTATTTCTTGTTGTCATGATTCCTTGCTTTATGTTATGCGGAATCTTTCTATATGATGTACTTGTTGTCATAACTCTTTATGTTATGCTTTGAGATACCTTGTTGTATGTTGCTGGGATACTCTGGTTGTCATCATGCATGTGTTTTGCTTTGACATCCCTTTTGTGCCATGTTGGCGGGATGCGCACCATGCTTGTTTTTTGTCATACTAATAGGAGTCTTTTGATTGAGAGTTCGAGCTGTGGAACGTCTCTTAGAGCCACTCCTACGTGAGGGCATTCTTCCTTGTATGATCAAGACATCATCTCTTGTGTACATCACTTCTTTTGACAACACCTAACGCAGCGGCCTACACCACCTTGATTGGGGCCTGGAGACGTAGTCCCTCCTCGACGAACTCCGTTAACAACGACTTATGTTTTCATGTGTTGATGATGGTTATGTTTCTCTTCTTTAAAGTTTGCAGCTGTATTTGTTAATGTTTTTTTAAAAAGCAATTTTAACACATCACGAAAGTAAAAGGTCTTGGAAGGGTCCTTCTTCACACTCGAACCTGGATCACTCAAACCACAACCTTTCTCAGGCTTCCAGAGCGTTTTTCCAACCAGGGCTTCTAGGACTAGTAACAAAAACCACCAAGGGCTTCTAGAGCATTTTTCAAACCAAGGCTTCCAGGACTAGTAACTCAACCCAAGTTGTTACAGGGCTTTCAGAGCATTTGTCCAACCAGGGCTTCCAGGACTAGTAATTCAACCCAAGCTGTTACAGGGCTCCCAAAGTGTTTGTCCAACCAAGGATTCCATGAACTAATAACTCAACCCAAGCTAAGGAAACATGAAAACCAACCAAAAACAAATAATGAAAGTAAAACCACAATCACCATGGCTATCCAGGAAATGACAAGACTAGGAAAATCCACTGTAAATCTAGGCAATCCTCCATGCTAGTGACAGATCATAAGCAAGAAACCACATGCATGCCAAAACTAGTGAGGAAAACATACATCCAACTCGGTACCCGTAAGCAAAAATGTTGTAGATGTTGATCCCGATGTCCTCTTGCGCTTTCATGCTCTTCTTTTGCCTTATTACTCCAAAACTCCAAGTATGCCACACCCTACAAGAGTGCTCCAAGAAAACTCTAAGTATCCAAGAGTATGAGAGAGAGAAAGAGCTTCAAAACTGAACTGACCATGTCTTGCCCACTGATCCTTGGAAGCCTTTTTATTAATGATGCCTCTATTTTCTTCATTTTCCATTATTTTCCTTCACTTTCCTCCTCACATGCAACATGTGACCTTTCACCTTCCTTTTCTCCTAATTTCCATTATTCTCATAAATAAATGTGCCAAAATACCTTTTTTCTTCTTTAATGCCTTCGCCAATTTCCTTAGCCATAAACAACCAAATGAACACCCAGTAGGACGTCCTACCCACCATTCAGCTTGGAATACGTGTCCCATCACCGTGGCCTTTTATGAGTTTTTTTAACTAGGATTGTGTTGATGCCTCGAAAAACGTTGCAACAACATGGGGGAAAACCACCTAGTCAGAGACTTGAATACAGTCCCTTTCTCGTTTGGAATAGTGGCTCTGACTCGATATAATGGGACCAGTTTCCCAGTAAAAATGTGATAGAATGGATAGAGTGTTTATGACCAAAAACTAAGTGATAGATGGGGTGGTTTATAAACTAGAATACATGTATATTAATTTATCTATTACCCCGGGTTACTTATGTTTATGTGATCTAGAATAATTGGCCTTAGTGCATGATAATAAAGATTAATCAAACACTTAAAGAAATGAAAATTTTTTAAGATAATTATTTTGATTAAATAGTTAATCAAAATAATTGATGAAACACATATCACAATCAAATAATGTTCAAAAGTTGTTTATATATGTATTAAGGATGACAATTCTAGCATGTTCAGAAGTGAATTAATATAGAACTTCATTAGAAAATGTATATATAATAAACAATATAAAGAGGAATGACTATGAGTTCATAAACGAAATAGAAACACAATGATAAAAGTACCCAATGTATATTACTCTGCTCATGAAAGAAATAGTTCTCGTCCAATCTTTCTCATTAAGATGGTTTCAAAAGTACAAAAGTGCAAGCTTCCAAAGCCTTCTCTACAAAAATTCAGGACCCTGATCTGGTCGTTCTACTAAGACAAACTACAAAAGTACAGTAGTGCAAGCTTCCAAAGTTTTTCTTTATAAATTTTGGGGACACCTTTGCAAGACCAGCCTCGCAAATCCTGACAGTCTCCCATGGCAGATGAATAGAAAGATGAGGGGGCAAGATATCCTATCAAAATATTGCTCGAAGAGGCCCTTGAGCAACAAAGGAACACGATGATGGACAACTTTGCCGAGATCCTTCAACCCTACCCAGGGGCGACACATCTACTTCCAACAACTACTTTGGAAGCACCATACCCTTTAAGGTACAAGTTAACTTTGACATTCCCATATTTGAGGGTCAGATAGATGCAAACGTTGTAGAAAAATGGTTAAATCTGCTAGAAGGGTATTTTTCTGTTCATGATTTTCTAGGCGGGAAAATATTACTTTTGCTCTTCTCAAAGTCGCCCCCCACGGCAAGGACTAGTGGGAAACCTACTGCGAACAGAAGGATGAAAGTATGACCTCACTATTTTCAGCTGCACCCACTTGGAATTCATTCCGGGATGCCATTAAGGAGCAGTACTACCCTGTCAAAAGCTATGAGGATAAATACATAAAGTGGACCACGCCTCGGCAAGGAAGGGACCAAGACGTGCCAGAGTTTACCATATTTTTCATACCCTTCACACAAAGTTAGGTATCAAGGATTCTGAGCAGCATTTGGTACTCGAATATCGTGGCTGCCTACACAGGTACATCTAGGATGAGATGGAGTTCCTGGACATCTCCTCGCTCGGCACGGTGTACTAATACACTGTCAAGATTGAGCAAAAGTTTAAAAAGAAGAAGCGAGACTTTGGATATGCGAATTCGAAGCAAGGGAAAGGTGCCTCCAAACTGCAGAAAAAAAGGACAAAGCCAAGGCGGGGTGGCCCAAGACAACCCGCCAAAGCCGCAAGCAAAGAACAACACCGCGAAGCCGAAGAAGGACACGGGAAAGTGGTGTGAGTTATATAAGAGCTCCACTCACAACACAAGTGAGTGTTGGGCCAAGCAGTCACTAGTGGTCAAGCTAAAGGCTTCAGAATCAGATGCATGCTCCGACTCCAGGTGAGAACCCAAAGGGAAGTAGATTATTGGTGTGGAGCCCAATGCCACCATCGCCACCACGAAGATCCAGAAGGAGGAACCCAAAGATTCAGAGGAGGAGGAGCGCCTCTTCCACTCCTAGATGTGGGTAAAGGGTTCTCTGCTATAGTTCATTGTCGATAGCGGGAGCCAAAAGAACCTCATTTTAGTAGAGGTCGTGAAGCAGCTAGGCTTACCGACCACATCGCATCCCCAACCGTACACCATCGGGTGGCTTCACCAAGGATAGGATCTTTGCGTGAGCCAATAGTGTTTCCTTCCATACAACATCAAGCCCTTCATAGATGAGGTATTATGTGACGTTGCTCCCCTTGATGTTTGTGATGTATTATTAGGCCAACCATACTTGTGGAAGCGACATGCTACGTATGAGTCAAGGCCTCGTGCTGTTATTGTTACTTTGGGAAATAAGTTGTATAGGATACTGGAGGTAGCGTTGCCTACCGCCATCTCTTTGGTTACTGCAAAACAATGTAGTAAGCTCATTCCAAAACCGGGAAATTTGTTTTCCTGATGATACGCCCTCAGGGAAAGAAGAAGACGGTGGCCATGGCCTCCAGACAGGGCCCTTCCGCACAACAAAAACATATGGACAAGGTGGTGGAGGAGTACGAGGACATCTTCAACTCTCCTGCAGGGGTGCCTCTACACTGTCTGGTCAAGCACTCCATCGATCTGACCCCAGGTGTGCCACTGCCCAATGGACCAATCTATTGGTGCTCCGTTCTGGAGAACGTCGAAATCAAGAGGCAGAGTTAAGAGCTATTGCAGAAAGGTCACATCCGACTGAGTTCATCGCCCTGTGGGAGCTCGATCGTGTTGGTACAAAAGAAGGATGGGACTTGGAGACTCTGTATTGACTATCAGGCGCTGAACAAGATCAGTGTTCGAAATAGGTACTCGATCCCACAAATTGATGACCTTCTGGACCAGTTGAAGGGGGAAAAATATTTCAGAAAGATCGACTTGAAGTCAAGATATCACCAGGTACTAATCGAACCCTCCGATGTGTGGAAGACTACCTTCAAAGCCAATGAGGGCTTTTTCAAATCGTTGGTTATGCCTTTCGGGTTGACGAATGCTCCTGCAACCTTCATGAGGTTGATGGATGGCATCTTACGTCCATTCACCAACTCATTTGTAGTGGTATACTTGGATGACATCCTGATCTTTAGCCAGAGTTGGGAAGAGAACCTCCACCACATCCGACAGGTTCTTCAAACACCGCGGCAACACAAGCTATGTGCCAATTTGGAGAAATGCACTTTTGGCATGACCCAAGCTTAGTATCTGGGGTACATTATTGATAAATGGGGGGTACATGTGGATCCAACCAAGATCCAAGTCATTTAGGATTAGCCATCTCCAACCACTCTGACAGAGCTTCACAGCGTTCTAGGTCTTGCCAATTTCTACTGTGGGTTCATGTTGGGATTCTCTCATATCACTTGGCCCTTGAGTCAAGTCACCAAGGGAGAGTTGAAACATCACCTTTGCTCAGCACCAGTGGTCACATTACCAGACTTGCAACAACCATTTGAGATTGAGACAGATGCCTCTGACTATGCTATTGGGGCAGTCCTTACTCAACATAGGCATACAATGGCATATCACAATGAGACACTTTCAGACATAGTCCGGAAGTATCACACTTATGATAAAGAGATGTATTCCACTATGCAGGCCTACCAATAATGGAAGCATTACATTTTGGGGAAGGAAACGGTCATCCACACATACCACCGGCCCTTGCAGTTCATACATATGTAAGGGAAGTTGCAGAATGATCGCCATCAGAAGTGGTCCACATACCTGCAACAGTTCCATTTGAATATCAAGTATAAGAAGGGCAACACCAATAATGTTGTATATTGCCTAAGTCGACCACTGATCATGGCATTAACCACTGTGCTCAACTCTTATGGGCACGAGACTTCTGATTGACCACTTATATACAAAATCAATCCAGAATTTGGCCACACATACCATATGCTCTTGGAGGGTCAGCATGTTCCAAATTTTCACATCTAGGATGCCTTGTTATGCCACCTAGGTCACCTTTGTGTTCCTTCAAGCAAGCGTGCCAAGATGATTTTGGATGCACACTATAGTCGGGCTGCTAGGCATTTCGGGGTCGAGAAAAATGATGGCAGTACTACAAAAGTATTTCTATTGGCTAAATCTTCGACATGATGTCGGGAAGTACATCAGATCCTACACTGACTATGCCATTGCCAAACTGACCATCAAGAAGCAAGGCCTCTATACTCTATTGCCTACCCCTAGTTGGCCTTGGGAATCCATCTCCATGGATTACATGTAGGGCCTTCCTTCTACTAAGCATGTAAATGACTATGTTTTTGTGGTCGTCGACAGATTCTCGAAGATGGCCATTATGACGGCCTGCAAGAAGAATATCACAACAGAAGCCACTGCTAAACTCTTCTTTGAATGAGTGTGGGTACACTTTGGGATCCCAGAGTCTATCTCTCAGATTGAGACAGCAGGTTCCTCAGTACATTTTGGTCCAGTCTCTGGTTGATGCTGGACACCAAACTCACTAAGTCCACAACTTTCCATCCCCAAACTGATGGCTAGATAGAGGTCGTCAACAAGATGATCGTACACATTATGCACATGTACAACTCAAAGCGTCCATGCACATGGGATGAGAGCCTCCCCTATTATCAACACAGCTATAACCAGGCTCTCCACAGCTCGACTGGCCACAACTCTTTTCAAGTGGGCTTGGGATTCTAGCCACTATGTCCCATTGATGTGGCCATGCCATTTGCAGCTACTCGGGCAGATTCGACTGATGTCCAGTCCGAAACCAATAAGGAAAACAACTTCATTGAGCACATCAAACATTTCCGCTAGTAGGTCCACGACATTCTGGAGAAATCAAATGCCAAGTACAAGCAACGACATGATCAACATTGGGTGCCACACAAGTTTCAGGTGGGCGACAAAGTCTGGTTGCATTTGCAAAAGGAACGCCTTACCGGAGCCTATCAGAAACTCAGACCACTCCGATATGGTCCTTACACCATTACTAAGGCTGTGGGAGGCAATGCATTTGAGCTCAGCATTCCCCCTTTCCTTGGCCTGCACCCAGCATTCAATGTGGACTGCCTTCAGCCATACTTTCCACCATTACTAGACACATCCAACATTGTAGAACAACTCACACCGAAAGAGTTAAATCCAGATTGCATGGAACAAGCCACAACTGATCGAATCATGGACATGTAGATCAAGCACACTCGCTATGAGAAGATCCAACTGTATTGAGTTGTCAAAGCAGGCCAACTCCTTCACCACGGCAAGTGGCTCACCAAGGACCAAGTTCAGTAGAAGTCTCCTCATCTCATGGAGGAACTCAATGCAATGGGGACCATTGCTTCCTAAGGGGGGAGGAATGATCCAAGTGGATATTGGTGGCCACCCACCAATTCCACTTGGACCCCCACCATTGTTTCTTTCAGTTTTTCAATTTCCTTAATAGTAGCACAGTTTACTATTTTTAGTAGTTTTTCGGGTCCTAAACTTCCAGAGCCATTTTGAGGCCCTAAACGACGTTTTTTTGGAAATCTGCCTCCAACAATTTCTGAAAAATTCATATTTTTTGCCATAGTCCTCGGGGAGATCGTTCCAATGGGGTATCATGTATGTCAAACGAAGATAATATGACCAAGTCATGACCTCGGGAAGTTGGCTGTCCAACTAACCCCAACAGGTTCCATAAACTCTTGGTGTTACATCTCCTTGGGTTAGGGTTTTGGTTGTTGAGGGTTTGCTTTTATTGTTCAATAATAGAAAGGCCCTTGAGCCTCATTGTAAGGCAGTTAAGAGGCATGTATCCACCACATCTCTTCTTAGAGATAAGCTACCACTGCTCGATCTAGTTTATTTCCACTTCTGTTTGTAAGCATATTTTAGCATTTTACATTAACGAAATGAAGTACTTTTTCTACTGCATCTCTGTATTTATGGTTACGTCTGTAATTTATTGCGTTCCTGTTTAAATCTGAATCACTCAAGGAAGTGGAATCAACGAAACATGACATACAGTCATCCAACATCATCAACAAAACCCTCAGGAGACAAGTCAACCACTCAGACAACTGTCCCTAGGTCCCACTGTTGTTATAGGTCTCTTAGGCAGTAGTTGCTCTCATGCTATGGGAAAGGGAGCGGCTAGAAACGTAAAGTTTCTCTCATAGGTCCACTGGCCAATGACTGTGGACCAAACTTGCCAGTTCTGTGTCATTAAGCCTTGAAATTAAGCCACTTTTTTAGACCCAAAGCCCAGGCCACTGACCAAAATGGAATGAAAGCTCAGAATCAAGTAAAGTACAAGGAAACAATGATGAAAAAGTAAATAGTTGATCAAGACCTTAACTAGACCCCTACTAGCCATGATAGACATTTCATCAAACATATCATCGACATGTAACCTACAAGTGTAAACAATAGAATTAAGTGTAGGGATCTCAAACTTATCTGAGATTCGCTATGAAGCATTGTCTCCTTTTCAAATTAGATGCCATTTCATCCATTAGGTCATAGATACATTGATCATTCAATAACGAGTAAGAACATGATGAGAGCCACACATGGATATTATCATAAAATATGTAAATAACCAACATAATAGGGACATAAATACCAATGAAATCACAACCATATAAACCACATATAATCCATCATAATGCTTATACAGATACACAAAGAAATAACCTTTCATTAATGATGCAAAATCCAAACTTGAGATGGGACTTCCACGTTCCACCTGACCGTAGAATGGCTGAGCCAAATCTCTCTTCAACCATTCACCCCCATGACATATTCTAAGAATTAATGTGGGATCCATATAACACATCAATAAAAAATCATCCAGGGCTTCAAGAGTCCATCCACTTCAACCCATCAAACAATGATTCCACCTCATGGTTGGACATCACCAAAACCATCATTCGATTGGTCTCTATCCCAGCCTTCCAGGGCTCCATAGCATCTGTTCCAACCTACCTTCGAGAACTAGTAAATCAACCCATGATTACTGCTAGGCTCCAGAGCAACCAAGGCTTCTAGGACTAGTAACTCAACCCACAACATTTTCCGGGCTTCCAAGACTAGTAACTCAATCCACAAAGGGCTTTTAGAGCGTTTGTCCAACCAAGGCTTCCAAGACTAGTAACTCAACCCAAGGTGTTACAGGGATTCTAGAGTGTTTTTCCAACCAACGCTTCCAGGACTAGTAACTCAACCTAATTTGTTATAGGGCTTCCAGACCATTTGTTCAACCAAGGCTTCTAGGAACTAATAAATCAACCCAATCTAAGGAAACATGAGAACCAACAAAAAACAAACAATGAAAGTAAACCCACAATCACCATGGCTATCTATGAAATGGAAAAACTAGGAAAATCCACTGTCAATACAGGCAATCCTCCATGCGAGTGACAGATCATAACCAAGAAACCACATGCATGTGGCATGCATGCCGAAACTAGTGAGTAAAACATACATGCAACTCAGTACTTGCAAGCAAAACTGCTATAGTTGTTGATCCCGATGTACTCTTGCGCTTTCCTGCTCTTCCTTTTCCTTCTTGCTCCAAAACTCCAAGTATGCCACACCCTCCAAGAGTGCTCCAAGAAAACTCTAAGTATCCAAGAGTATGAGAGAGAGAAAAGAGAGAGAGAGAGCTTCAAAGCTGAACTGACAAAGTCTTGCCCACTCATACTCAGAAGCCATTTATTAGTGATGCCTCTATTTTCTCCATTTTCTATTATTTTCCTTCAATTTCCTCCCCACATGCAACCTGTGACCTTTCAATTTCCTTTTCTCATAATTTCCATTATTTTCATAGATAAATGTACCAAAATATCATTTTTCTTCTTTAATGCCTTAATCATTGCCTTTTCCAATTACCTTAGCCATAAAAAACCAAATGAACACCCACTAGGATGTCCTGCCCACCATTCATCTTGGAATACGTGTCCCATCACCGTGGTGTTTTATGAGTTTTTAACTAGGGTTGTTACACTCTGCAACCTTGGAAAAGTTAGGGGATTCATGTGTGCAAGGTGCCTTGATTTTAGAGATTGAATCTTTCATAGTGAAAATGGACACTAATATATGTACATTTGAACCCCTAAATTTTATAAACCTAAGTGTTGATGGGCTGGAATGTACTGCCAAGAGCTAGGGGGGATTCCTGGTGTGAGGTTCCAATTAGACCTCACACCGTTTGGGATAAGAGCCCCATTCGGTATGTTTGTCCGACTGCCACCATGAATGTTTCTACTCTTGGTTTTTAAATGAGAAAATGTTGGAGTGGGGACAAGAATGAAATGCACAGACAATTGAACAAAATCAACCCAAGATTGACAAACTACAGAAAGAGGTACACACAAGTCTTAATAGCAATAAAAAGGAGTATGCCATGAGATGGATCAGTGAGCCAAAAACCAATCAGACATACATGAACAAGAACATGTCGGGGGTTAATTGCAGATTAGTTCACATTAGATCACCAACATGGTGATAAATAAGTAAACACAAATTCGAAAGCAAAACATACATGAAACAACTATGAACCTGTCCATAACATATTACGTATATGAAAGCACACATACAAATATAGTGAAAATATCATACAACCACCATGAGTAAGCATGGTAATCAGTTCCAAACATGAAGAACATCTTATTAATGCTGCTTCAAATTCAAGTACATATCTTGCAATTGGTCAAAACCCAATAGTGAAACATGGGCTTCTCATATCGTTGCCTAATGCAAAACCCTAGCCTCATTATTACTCACTTTACTAGTTGTCAAGAGCTGAGTGCCTCTAGCTCTTAAGCATAAATCAACTATATAATCGTAGCCTCAACTGAAGTGCTAAAATTCCTTTACAATGAGGCATGATGGCACATTTATATAGGTGAGGTCACTGTTCACCTATAGTGACCTTTGACTTACCCTCACGGCTCTTGAGCTTCCTCACCACTCTCTCATGCCTACTGCCTAGTACATGCTCAATGATATTAGAACAACTGTTGACAAGATGATGAGGACATTTACATATTTATAGAAGAGAAAATGTGAGGAGGATGAAAAATGGTTGCTAGAAACCCTAATGTTGTGGTGTAGTCATGATAAGCTACTTCACAGGGTTGCGATGCATTGACTCTTGATTTTATTGCTCCTAAACTTGTGACTGAGGTTGACATAATATTCAGGCAGCTTGCTATGGTTCCAGGTAGGGAAAACATTGGCTTCCAATACTTCACTGGTTGGACCACTTGCCAGAGCTTCAAACTGCTCATGTCTTTGTAATCTTCAACCATTATCATAGCAGAGGAGACATAATGTTGTTGTTTGAAACCTCATAATCCCTGCAATCAATGTTGTTATGCATCCATGGGGATTCACATGGACTTTTGAACAATTTGTTGGTGTTGATATGATGTATTGAATATCCATTCAATTGATTTTACATGTGCCACTAGGCTAACATAGTGCCTCGGGCTGCTACATGAATCTGGATAGCTTGTTTGTCAAATCCTAGCTATGTTTCCTCTGTTGGAAACATTAGCTCCCTTTATTCTGTCTGCACGCAAAAAAATTGGCCACATATGTAGGTAATTAAAAGAAAATGAAGAAAATATAACATGTTCATGAAAAACGCTCAGTTTTGGACCCTTGTATAGTCCCTTCCGTGTAGCTATGTTGTTAGGGCAAGTGGCCTTTGGAAGTTTTGTCTATTTCTTGGATAACCATACTAATCCTAGGAAGTGGATCTTCTTTCTCTACAACCTCTTCAGTATCTCTTTCATCAATTTTGTAGATAACCTACTAATCTTGTGTGCGTCTTATAGTTTTCCTTATTATCGTATTATGATACAACTCTTTTCAAGTACATTAGATTTGGTTGCAAGCCCTCTTGGATATCTCTCAAAGATCAAACCAGGTTTCTATCCAATGCCTTCAATGTTATTAACTTACATATAAGTTCTAACAATATTTATATCCACCTTACTAGGTGTTCCTGAAACCCCTTGATTGGCATGGAGATATCCGAAGTATGTGTTAGAAGTATGGCTCATTTGGTAAAGGCAATGCCACCTCTTTATTCATAAGAGTCATGGAACGAAAAGCCACCCATGCCTTTCTCGAGTAGTAGGTGTGGAGCCATGTACGAGTGTGATGCTTACATGCTAAGGCTGCACCGTGCACTGCTCCAGGAGAACCAATAAGCCATGGTGCAACTTGTAACTCTTATGAAATAAGTGTTGTTGGAACTAATTACAAGAGTACTATATGACCTTTATTTCACTTAACACATTGCCCAAAATTTGTGTTGAGCATGTTTGCTTGGCATTATCACTTTGATTCTATGCAATATTGTTGTATGTAGGATTTGTCAAAACAATTCCTTACTTCATTACGTTATCACATGTGATGCCTCTTACTCTCGAGTACAATGCTTTCTTTGATGGATTCAGAAGTTCAGTGCCAATGGTCAACGATCTTGATTAAGGGCGTGAGGAGCTCAAGTGTAGTCTCATGGCTTCTGGAGAGGTCGCCAAGGAAGGATGCGACTTAAACAAATCGCTCGGTCGCATTCTAGTTTAGGTCGCAGTGTTGTTTTCTATTGGGTTGACTATTGTGATTATGAGACCACACAACACTAACCAGGTAATCTGAGAGTGTAATAGGCTGCCATGTCGCATTACAATAGAGGTTACTCACTGCAACTTCTTTCCTGAGGCGTGAAAATGTGATTGTGTGACCCTGATGGAAGTGTGACTTGTTGGAGGTCGCACTCCTTGGATGCATATCAAAGGAAAAGGAACACAATTATGCAACTAATGAGGGAGGTTGTAACTTGTGGGGATCACATAGAGGAACTGCGACTGGTAAAATTTGCATGGTCGCCATTTAGAGGGGTCGCTTCCTTCGATCGCTTCCTTGAGGCTCCGAAATGCAACCTTGCGACTCATAAGTAGGTCACATGGTCCCGCTCCATGCAGGGTGCACTACAGAGCTACATCCCTTCACTTTTTCCCTACGAATTTTCGATTCATAAAGCTTGAGGAGATGTTCATGTCACAACTCTATCTCTTTTGTATAAGGTTGTTATCATAGCAAAGTATATCCCTTCATTGGCCCTTTGATTCTGAATCACATGTTCCATGCATGTAATCAATTCATTGGCACTGGCTAGCTTGATGAACGCAGGGTTGACTATTGCATGTCTTCTGAAATAAAAAAATTTCACAAAGCCCTTCAACTCAACAAACTTTAAACCTGTGCTTATAACTGAAATGTGTAATCTCCAAACACTTCTTTTCCAACGTGCATGGGGAGGCTTCATCATTATATCGAATGCATTGATCATCGCCTAATATTCGAGGAGAATGTTCTTCACTATCGATCATACCAAACACTCTCTGCTTTGCCTACGTTATCCTCCATGCACCACTAGTGCGATTATGTGCACAGGGATCATCCTTTGATGCAATCGCTCTAGCTTAGAGAAATGGACAATGCACCCGATATTGAAATGCACAACCTACAAAATTGTCGATACCCAAATGCATCGGTGAAATTTTAGCATCGTGTTTTCTTCATATGAGCAACACATTTTCTTGCCCTTTGTGGATTGTCGACCACTTTTTGAAACATGATTGCCTTTGAAACATGAGCCTTTATATCACCTTGATGTAACACATTCCAATTTAAACTCATCGCCTGGTGCATGATGACAACGTTAACACGACCCCTTAATCGCTTGGACTACCCCCTCATCGCTGCCTTTTGTGTGCACTATTGACACCTAGGAATTATGTGGAGAGCTTCTGCACATATGGGCGTATGTGGCCTCTTCTATGGTGCCTTGTTGAATTTTGTTGCCACCACGTATGATTCATAGGAAAGGTTCTTATGGTATGCCAATCTTGTGCCACAACCTTTTCAATGCTAACACAACAACATTAAAATTGCCTCAATGACTCCAAAGGCATTATTTCATGCCTCTTGATACTTAAGGAACAAGCTCATGACCCGGCTTTGGCATGTGTCACATGATGCATGTTTTGACAACAACCCTACAAATAACCTTTAATGTATTTGCTGACAACAATTTTCATTTTTTAATATGGCTTGGAATGTGTCTCTCATAATGTTCTTGCCTCATCAATATAGAGTGACATTATGCCCTAGGTGAAGCTAGGCCTCATGCTCTCCCCTTACACTTAATTCCATGATGCTATTGCACTAGGGTTATTTGAATAATGCATGCAAGTCTTGAGTGACCATATGATTTCCACATATACATTGTTGGTTAGTGGACTTTAATCATAACAATGTCAAACTTTGGAGTGCGATAATGTTAGAGGTGCGACATAACTCCTAACACATTCCTTGTTGCACGCCTTCATAGTGTTCAAGTTGGTTTCTTTATCATACTATAAATGCACCCTACCCTTTTGTTATTTCTCGGCAACAGTCTCTTTTAATTGGTGTGTGTGTTGGTCTCTCTTTTAATTTCCATTTGATGGGGCAATGCCACGATATCAATACATTGGCCTAAAATAATAATTAATGGGGATTTTAAGTGTGCGGGACATTGCCAATGGCTCTTACTCTTTGGTCCGACACTAGTGGTGTGTTCCCTTTGCTTGCCCTACATGCCAAAATACCACTTCGATTAGTGGGGTCATTAACATGCATTTCAACTATACAACCTTAATAATAAACAAGGAAATTAAAAGGCTAGTCTAAGTGAGTTCCACAAGGTCCGGGAGACCCCCACTCCATTAATGTGGTATCAAAAATATCGCGAATGTTCCTTTGAGCAAAGTACACAAATCAAAACACAAATCTCATGGACATTAGCTTGCAATTTACAAGTGGAATCTCTTGATTAACCTAAACCTTGAAAAGGGCGTTGAAGTCACTCAGGATGGCGCGAAGTTTCGAAAGAGGCAATAGTTAACGCAAACCTTAATGCACATGATGAGACAGGATGCTGGTCATGAGCCTATGGGAATAAGAAAATCACTGATTCTCACCATGACGCCATGCGATGCCAACGAGAATGTCCCCCTGGAGGTAAACAAATTAGGTGAAATATGAAGGGAACCTTTCTTTTGACAATTTAGGGTTTCTTCCAAACCCTAATATGAAAATCCAAATTGAAGTCATGTCTGCTCACACATGGTGCCACCACTAATTGAAATACATATTACAGAGGGATAAATTCCAAAGTCATGGGAAAGCAATCAAACCTCCAAAATCCTAATGCAATGGTAGGGTCAATGCGCAAGATAACACATGACAAATGAATGCAATATACATCATGCGATCGCATGGGCGAGTGTGTCTACAAATTCATATAAGAACAAGTCATGAGGAAATTAACCAATCAACAATCGAATCATTATATTAATGGTTTGAGGCGAGCCGTGGGGGACCTAAAATTTTGAATATGCCCAAAATTTTGGATATTGTTGTAGTGACTACAACACTATGTTACAAACATCTCTTAATTAATGATAATACATAAAGAAATGGTTCACAACTAGGCAAGATTCCAAATATAAGTAACCTTCCATTTTCTTCCAACTCATGATTAGATATTAAAAAAATTGTATCATGATAAACTCAACAAGTTGTGTAAACATGAAACACGTTCTCATGTAATTAAATAAAATTGAAATGCATCACTCAACACTAAAAACAAAACTATGGAAACCCAATCCTTGTAGGTGATAAGGCCCTGGATTCCACTAAAATGTTTCAACTATATTTAATGACTGAAAAATAAAAAACACAAGCATTGAGTGAAGGAAGCATAATGAGCCACACTACTGAGTGACCAACTCTATTTTGACGTGAAACTGAATAATCTAAAAAATACAAAGAATGGAGAGACCTTGTGGAAGTAGTAAACTAACCATTGAACTTAGAAAGTTCAGGGAATTGGAAGTCGCAAACAAAGAAGTGATCATGACAAGAGTTGAACCCTTGCTCCAATGGCCCTCTGTCTTTGCATTTAAAAAAATAAAAATTCTTCAGTAGTTGTACATTTGAATGAATTTACTTGAACCTGACAACAAGATTAATGTTTGCTTGGAGACAAGATTAAAATTCAGACTCTAAAGTGGGCAACAATTGAGAATTTAGCATATTTATTGATTCTTAAGTGCGTTACACTTTGTAATGGACAACATTAGCATTGGATAAGTAGTTGCTGGATAGTAGGTCCTTTTACTCTTCAACCAATTTGTTTAGTCCATTCTTACTAAAGTTAATTCATTCTTAATATTGAGGCTACCTATCAACTACATTTAGATTGACTCAAACTCATAAACAAGAAGTCAAGATATAAGTTACTATATAATGAATTTAACTTACCAATCAACTACATTTAGATTGACTCAAACTCATAAACATGAAGTCAAGATATAAGTTACTATATAATGAATTTAACTCTAGGCTCCTTGGCATTAAATATAAACATATAATTTTAAAAACACACCAAAAAAAACTTAAATGTAATATATCCATTATTATTTACTTTATAGAAACCAATACAACTTCTTTAATTTAAAAATCCGATTAGCCTCTCATTGCACCTTTTAGAATAATTACTAATTTTATTGCATAATATAATTATACTTTGCCATTACTAATTTAATTACATAATATAATTATACTTTACTTTTAGATATACTATCAAACATCATAATACTATTAATTTGAAATTCAATAATTTTACTAATATTTTTTTATTAATGAAATTTTATTTATAATTCAATACTATATGCATAATATAAATTTAGTTTTAGGCATGCCGTCACACATCATAATTACCAAATTCAGTGAAATCAATTAAAAAAATTACAGTTACCAGATTCAGTCAAATCAATTAATTTTTTTTAAGTATAGCTTACGAGTTCCATTCCACTCAGTTTCATTTTACAATACATAACATTATACAATTATACATGGCCATCAAAGAGGAAAATGGGGAGATCAACACTGATTTAGGGGTTTCTCCTTACCCAAACCATAAGAAAACATTAATAGATTCTCTGCTATGTGATTTTTTGATTAGCTTTGTAGAAGAATATGACTAATTAGAAAGTAAGTTTTATTGTTAATTTTGGTTTCTGGAATTATCACTAATTCTAAAGTAAATTTTATTATTAATTTTGGTTTCTGGAATGATCACTAAGTAAGCTTTATTACTAATTCTGGTCTCTGGAATTATCACCAATTCTAGTTCTTGGAATTTTAGTTTTTGGAATTACTAATGGGTTTGTGTGTGGTTTTAGATTTTACTAGATCAAAGCTTCAACTTTTATGGGGAGGGGTTGAGGATGACAAAGCCACCTTTGGGCGTACAAGCTCTACCTAGCTTCCCACATGATAGCATCTCACTGGTGGATTGTTCTTCCATCCAGCATTAGTGGTCATAACATCTCACTCGTGGATCACTCGTGGATCGTTTGTTCTTCCATCCAACATTAGTGGTGATAACATCTCACTCGTGGATTGTTCTTCCATCCTCACTCGTGGATCGTTTGTTCTTCCATCCAACATTAGTGGTGATAACATCTCACTCGTGGATTGTTCTTCCATCCAACATCATTGGTATGTAGATAGTTCTTCCATCGAACATGATTCTGATGAGTAAATTGTTCTTCCATCCAACATTTTTGGTGGCAGTGAGTAAATTATTATTATTCTACCATTCAATATTACGGGTAAGTAGATCATTGTTTCATCCAACAATAATGCCAAACAAATAATTCTTCCATCCAACTTTAATGCGCCAATCAATTTTCCATTTAACATTAAAACTCGGCGACCTATCCTCAACCTAGTTCTTTAAAAACAAAAAAATTGCACGTACAAGTATGCTAGTTAAAACTTTATTGATTTCAAATAGAAAATTAATATTGGTCGCAAAAGTGAGATTATCTTTGAAATTTCTCTGAAGTTATTAAAGCTATGACACTTTTATAACATCACGCCATGTCAAACAAGGCTTGCTTACCTCTAGAATAAGGTAATAAGAATAATTGAAAAATACCGGAATTGAATTTGAATGCAAACTATAGTGCGTGCATGGAGCTGCTCTAATTAAATTGTAATCTTTCATAGTGTGCATAAACTTGCTTTAATTACACTATAATCTTTCACACCGATCATTACGCTAGTGTCCATGTATACGTATATTCTACAGTGGTAAGCGTGAATTTACTATTTTCATAGTGTGGATGAATTTGTTTTTTTATATTTTTTATAATAGAGTTGTTTTTAGTGTGATTTTTTGGAAGTTTTATGATGGCTTTTTTGTCTAATTTCTCTAAATTGCCCCCAGAATTTATTGAAATCACAAGTTTGATGGATAATTATCTGCAATTGAAGTGCTCTAGGGGTTTTCTAGGGTGTTGAATCCATATACAATCAAAAAACTAGTTTAAATAACACAAATCAAGATTTCACTGCAAGTTTTTCCAGAGACACCCAAAAGTCCAAAAAGTCGCACTAAAGACAACTCCCTTTATTTCAATGAATGCAATTTGACACTATATCATGTGTACATATTAATATCTCACCAAATTAACACTATATCTCAGTTTATATCGTTTTTTCCTAAAAGATGCCACTACAACCTTGGATTTGGTACTATAATATCTATCACTTGTCCGTTCATCTTCAAAAAATTATATTAAAATATTTTTAATAAAATATACAATAGTTTATTTTCAAATTTAATCGTTTATTATTTTCTCAACTTTCTTATTTTATTTAAATATAATAATTCCTTTAATTAATTGATCAATTTATTAAAAATAATTAAATTTATTAATATGCTTTCATGAATTACACATCCCTATATTTCTGATGGAAGAAAACATACTCCGTATCCTGACATGAATGCACTTTTTGTATCAATTGACTTCGTCAACTATAAACATCTACCACCCCTTCTTAAAAGCCATTATTAATTTCAAAGCTGAAAATAATGAATAATACTATGCATTAGCCGCTTGCTCTTCTTACTCTCAATTATAACTTCACTCTCTTGGTGTTTAATCAAACTAAACTTATCTTAAATTATATACTCGAATTTTATAAATATTAAAATATATAAGTAAAGTTCAAAAAAAAAATACTATAACCAAAATAACTATACCAACATTGCTATTAATTGTCTTATGTCAAGAAACATTAGAAAATGTTTGCTAATGAGATAAAAAGGAATTTGAAATCAAATAAAAGAAAATGGTAGGTTAATCTACGATCAATAGATGTTCATGCATTTGCTTGTCCTTGAGGGGTATTTATGCATTTGCTCGTTCTTAGATTCTAACATTTTCTAGACTTTATGATCTCTATGATTTGAGTTATGGCCACCTTTTTGGAGAGAACATTATTTTCAATGTTTTTGTAAAGTTGTCTAGACTTTATGATCTTTATGATTGAGCTTTAATCTCCCTTTTGAGAGAACATTAGTTCCAATGTTCATCTCTCTATAGATACAGGAAAATATAATGGAGCTAAAACTGTATAGCTTACACTTTATTTCTTTAAAAATAGGTTTTTTTTTTTTTTTTCTTCTTCTGTACATCTTGCATGCCATTTTCCATCTTAAAGTTCAACATACTTATTGGTGCCCTCTCCTGAACATGCTTTGATCATAAATGAGAAATGAGCAATATTCAAAGAGATTGTTCTTCTTGCATCATAGAAAAGGGGGTACTTTGACAAGCCCCATCAATAACATGGGAAATCTCATTTGTGGAGAAATATTTGGAATCAAAAAGTAACTTACAAATATATATCTACTTTCGAAAGCACATTGGAATGAAGGGATCATTCACTTTTGGTGTTTACTTTGACACTATTTACACCATGTTTAGGGATATTTTATGAAATTTTGGGTATATGGAATATGATCAGCCCTTGGATGGTCCATGATAGGTTTCCACATTGGAGATGGTTTACACATTGATTGATCAATTTTAGTTAGGTGATTTCATGACATTATTTCTTAGGGTATTAGATCTTTTAAGGTAGTTTGGTGACATCCCACCTGTTAGCCACATAGAGGAGATAACTTGCTTGGAGAATGCCCTATATTGGAGGAGAAGCATTTGGAATTCAAGAGAAGGAAATTGAGCCCTACATAGTATGGGGTAGGTTGGATACTTGCATGGGGGTATGGAGTTCACTTAAATATGCATGAGTTGTGAGGGGGTTCATGCTAAGGGAGTGGATTGAATGGAGGTCATGCCTTATGAGGAGTGTTGGAGTCCTTGAGGGATTGTAGGAGGAGCATTAAAGACATGTCATGGAGCACCCCTGCGTTAAATCCTTTCTTGTGCATGCCATCACCATAGAGCTTGACATGTGTACCTTAGAATGTAGTGCTCACATGTGTGGGCCTACTTGTGGCTTTTTAGGCTGCTTATACGGGTTTTGGCATATATTTAGAAATGAGAGATTCCTTTCATTATTCTCATTCTAAGACATTATCTTGTGTTAGATCGTGACTAAGAGGAGTGCATTAGTTATCCTCTTTATTGTGCATATTGATTCATACTTTCTCTCTTATGTTGAAGGAACTAGGATCTATTGGAGCTTTGGGAGTATCCTGAATACTAGGATTAGGGTTTCATCCCATGGATTTTAAGATTATGGTTTTGTGATGAAACCCTAGGTTGCACTTATTGAAGTGGAGAAAAAGAGGAGTTGTGTTTCCTTGGAGGACATCATGTGATACTTGCTTATTGGATCTCCTTGGTGTGAGCAAGGTTTTTCATTGTTTTCCCTCCTTGGTGGAAGAATATAGACATAAAATTGAAAAGATCTAAAGATTTCCATCCACAGATAGATTAATAGACAAAAGTGGTGAACATGACATTGGTTTAGTTTTTGAGGAGTTACAATTAGAAGAATCTAAGCACCTAGAATGAACATTTGGTTTATATTCAACACTTTTATAATAAACTAGACCATGCTTTTACCAATAAGTCTCCTTTTGAACCGCTTTAGTTATTTAGTACATTTTCCGTTAGATGTTGTATATGGACAACAAGGAGAAGTGAAGGAAAACACCATATGAGAAGCACTGACGATTGAAAAATTCAATTATAAGATTTAAAATTCATTTGCGAGTACATGTCTCAAACAAGTCAGATGAAAAGTACAAGGCCTATCATGACTAACACTAAATTAGGAAAAATTTCACAGTGGGAGACAAATTTTGGTTACATCTAGCAATAAAAAGGTTATAGGGTATTTGGTAACAAGATGAAGGCTCTGTGGTATGATCCTTTTGAATTGTTGGAGAAGGTGGGTGATAGTGCCTGTAGATTCAACTACCCTTGTATGTGTGCATTTACTCAGTAATGAACACGGATAATTTGAAACTTTGTTGAGCATTCCATGTGGGACTAAGAAACTAATGAGAAAGAATTTCCTACCATAGAGGGTTTAACATTAGAATCTCAATAATAATACATAATTTGGAGAAGAATTCTAAAACAATTAAATGGGGTAAATATGAACTTTGGTAGGTTGGGTTGAAATGAAAGTTTCTAAGGAAGATCAAATGGTACTCTAGGGAGAAGGTGGAGGAAAAATTTCTTCACCTCTTTTACTAAAAGACTTTGGTGATTGAAAACATACTTAAATGGGGAGGTATGATCCCAAATTGATCATTATATAATTTGTCATGTATTTTGGTATTTCTAGGTGGAAAATTGGAGCTATTATCTTGTATGGCTCATTTCAGGGGTAGGTCTCACTTTGGTGATTTTTGGTCCATAATATTTCAAAGCTTATTTGTGTTAAGCCCTAGAAAAAGCATCACATGAAGCATAAAGCCCCATCTAAAGCCCTAGATAGTGATTTATATTTCTATTGTTGTAGTAGTGCTTTGATATAAACCCTTCAATTGTAATTATACCATTTGTTCCTATATATACATGAAGGAGACCTCATTTTAAAATCATCTCATCTCATGTTTGTACATTTTCGGTATTGCAAAATGAGGTTTCCTACTTGAAGAGGCTTATATTTCATTATTATATCTATTTGCCTCAAATCCACCTTCTTTAGTTTCTTGGATGAAGTTTATGAACAAACTTGTGGGGTGGCATTGGGTTCTCCTCTTTCTCCAATTATCGCCAATTTATTCAAGGGGGATTTTGAATCCAAAGCCTTTGAAAGTGCTCCCTTAAAACGCAAATTATGGAAAATATTTGTGGATGACACTTTCATCATATGGCCTCATGGATGTGAAGCTTTGGAAAATTTCAAACAACATCTAAATAATATTTCCCCATCGATTAAGTTTACCATGGAAATAGAAGTCAATGATAGGCTTCATTTCATTGACATCCTCATCACTCGAAATCCCGATGGTTCCATATCTCACCAAGTCCACCGAAAAAATACCCACACTAAACAATATCTCCATGCCTCTTCTCACCACCATCTCAACCAAAAATTAGATATTTTAAACACCCTTGCTACAAGAATTGTTCGAATCTCTGATAAAGAACACCTAGATAAGGAGAAATCTCATCTAGTAAATGTATTTTTAAAAAATGGATACAAAAAGCATCAAGCTATCAATTCCCTAAATAAGGCTATCAAAGAAATTTGTCTTATAAATAAAAACAAAAATTTATACAACTTCATCAGTAAATTTAACCTCCCCTACATTTAGGACACCATTGATAAAATCTCCCACATCCTAAGAAAGAATAAAATCATGACAACCTTCAAGCCCATTAACACCATTCGTAGTCACCTCAATTCTGCTAAAGATCCATTGACCCTAAAAACCAAAAAGGAGTTTATCTAATTCCTTGTTTCTGTGGGATTCCATATGTTGGTGAGACTGACCGATCCATAAACACTCGCATTTTGGAAAACTCCGCTAACATAAAACATAACCGGAAAACACAAAACTCAACCTTTGGAGAATATTCCAATAAAACAAAACATCATATTTGTATTGAGAAAACCCACATTCGAGCTAAAGTGAATCACTATTTTCACAAAAAATTTAGAGAAGCTATTGAAATCAACAAACATCTTAAAAACCTTAATAGGTATGAAGGATGGGTCATAAGCAAAAATTAGATCTCTACGTTAAAATCCGACTCCTGAAACCCTCATACCCCTTAAATCTTTCCCATCCTTTTTTATTATTATAATAATTAAACCCTACTCCCTCTTTTGAATTTATAATAGTTCTTTACAAGATTAAAATTAAAAATGTTAAAAATAAGATTCAAAATTAATAATATTGAAAATAAAGACATTAAACGTTTTGAAATTAAATAAACTAATTATTGGATATTGTTTCAAATCATGAAAAATAAATACTCTAAAAGATTCTTGAAATTTAAAAATTGGTACATTAAATTAAATAAACTAATTATTTGACATTATTTGATATTATTAAAAAATAGGCAATAGATTTAAAATTTCCCTAATTATTTAACATTATATCATATCATATTAATACACATTCATGAATCTTTATAAAAAAAATTAAGTTATTTATTACAATTTTTGTTAATAATTATAAGCATTCTCTCTGTCGGCTAAATTCGCAAATTATTTGAACATTCTCTTTGTCGTTTTTTAACCCTATAACCATTTCTCTATTTATCCCACGGCAGATCAATTTTCCTCACAAATTTTTATCCTAATGGGTTGCAAGTTTGAAATGTCGATCTTCATGTTAACATGAGATATATCTGGAAAATTCAGTACAACAATCTACCAATCCGAGAAATCTAAAATCTGAAATTATATCTATTTCTTAAGGCATGGGCCTTTTTCTATTTATATTTTTTGGTTTTTTTTGGCATTTTTGGCCTAACAATTGGTACTAGAGACTGTGATATTAGGGTTTTTCTCCTTCAATCAAGACATTTTGGAAGTTTTTCTATAATTTTTTTCAAGCGAGTTTTAAATAGTTAAATGTTGAGCAGACTAAGATTGAGAAAAACTATCAAGGTGTAAGAGACCAAAATTTCATATTCTAATTTGTTATATTTTGAGAGAAATAACATATGGGGATAGGACTTATGAGTAATTATGAATTAGTTTTAAACAAGCCATTTTGGAAGTTTTGTTGTAATTTTTTTTCTTTATTCTTAGGAGCTTTAGATTGTGAAAATTTAAGGAAACTAAGGGAAATATTAGGTGGTATAACTGGTCAAATTTTTAGGTTTTGTTCCATTGTACTTTTAGGGAAATAGTCTATGGAAGATAGGGTTTGTGATTAACTTTTTTTTGGGTGAAGTTACAAACTCTAAATTTTTCATAATCCTAAGGAGACATAGAATTATGTGTCAATTATTTTTTAGATTTTAAATCATTGTAATTGATGAGATATATCTTGTTTAAGTTAGGGTTTTTAATTAGTCCTAAAGTTTGTCTCAAACTAGACATTTGAGAAATTTTGTTATAACATTCTTTCGGTGAAGTTTCAAACTGTGAAATTTTCAATAGTTTAAAAATACATATCATAGTATTATAATGCAAAATTCCAAACTATACATTGGGAAAAATATCAAACATCCAATCAATGTCCAAATTGGGGCTTTTGGAAGTTACATAACTTACAATTGACATCACTTTTGATTAGAAGATATATTTTTGGTGATTTAAAAATTGTGATAAAGAGGAGTATTATTATTTTTTCACATGGTTCTAAATGATGCTCCAAAATTTACTTTACGAACTAAACCTCCAAAAACCTTAACCATGACTGAAGAAGAAAGAGAAGAGATATTTCACCAATTGGAACATATTGTAAATAATATGAATGAAAAGATAGAAGAATTGAAAAATTCCACGTTTTCCATTTTCTTACATACCCTATATGAAAGACTTCCAAAAGGAAATATCAAGATGAAAGTAAATCATGAAAATATAGAGTTAATAAAGATTGAGTCCCATAATCATGATTATTTATCATCTCTAGATTCCATATCATTAGGGGTAGGAAATTTGATGGAAAAGATCTAATAACATGGATATGGATTTGTGCAAGAAAAATGATTTTATTGTCTCTTGGTCCATTTTTAGGAATGAATTGATAGCACAATATGGGAATATTAAGAGAAATATGTTCTTTTGTCAATTGATAAATATTTTCCAAAGAGGTCCAATTATAGAATACATTCATCATTGCCAAAACCTAAGTCTCAAGGTAAAGAATATTTCATAGGATACTTTGTTGGATGTCTTCATAGGCACTTCAAAGGAGAGCATCCAACATGAGGTGTATCTCTTGGAATCTAAATGCAAGAAGGAATACCCCTTGCCTTTGGAAGTAGCTTACTTAAAGGAATTAACTTACTCAAGCCCATTTATGCAAAAAAAATGTTGGTCATACTACATGTAGTTAAGAAATGATGCCCTTAGAGACTTTAAAATAAAAACATAATATGATAATTTGAAGTACTTCTTCGAGCAATGATTATATTTAGAAGAGAAACAAAAATGGGTTACAAAGATGCTAACTCATGAATTTGAAATTATCTACAAAAAATAAAAACATAATATGGTGGTATAAGCACTTTCAAGGAAAGAAGAAGAAATAAAGGGTTTACTATGCACTAATTCTATTCTAAAATTTGATTGGGTGGAAGAAGCAAGGATAGAATGGAAGAAAGATCATACTATATGCAAGATCATTAAAAGGCTACAAGAGGACCAAAGTGCATTAGATAAATTTTTGTGAAAGAATGATTTGCTTTGGTATCAAGATTACATATATTTATATAAGAATTTCCAACTCAAACAAAAGGTCCTTTTGTAATTGCACACTTCTCCTATAGGAGGACATTCAGGGTTCTTGAAAACTTACTGTAGGATCAAGAAGGATTTTTTAAGGAAGGTTTAAAATTAATGTTCAAAAGTTTATTGTTAAATACATGGTCTACCAATAGAATAAGGGAGAGATAATCAAGATCTTAGGTCTCCTACAAGCATTACCTATACCAAGTCAATGTTGGGAACAATTTTCAATGGATTTTATTATAAGTTTACTCAAATATAAAGGAAATAATGTCATCATGGTAGTAGTGGATCAATTGAAAAAGTACGCCCATTTTTTGTCTCTTTCTCATCCTTTTAAATCAAATATAATAGTCGCATCATTTATGGAAATAATTGAAAATCTACATGGAATTCCCAAAATATACTTAATTTCCACTTATTCTAGGAGGGGTTGTGAGATGTTCATGTAGACGCAGATCTCGGCATATGAGGGAAACCATCGACCTTTTGTGATCTTGGAGACTTGGACAAAATCTTTGACGGAGTTGCCGATGGACTCCAGAATATCCTTTTCCTAAAAGTCCTCTAGTAGAGAGTATAGTCAGACCCAGATGGGGGCAGCTAGAAACTGTTCCTTCTCCGGATTGTATCAGGGTTCCTAGTGCCCCATGAACAACCTAACATTTAAAATAAAATAGGTTCCATTGTCCAGAATGTGTTTGCGATCTTCCATATCTTCAAAGATCACCGTGAGAAAAACCCTTGGCTCGAAGGCGTAGGTCAAATGGGGCTTTTGGATTCCATTTGGGTTGGATCCATATAAGAATATTCGTTTCTCTTAGCCACATTCCCATGAATTTGCATATTATTGCATGATCTTGTATTAACTGGTGGGAATGTTCTAGGCGATGGCTAGGAATCATGACTCTTGGATAGGTTATTTAATATTCTGTTTTTCAGCGTCTCAACTCTGGGAAGTAAATTAGGTATATGATTAGATTAATTTAAACAAGGTTTTGCAATAATTTTTTTAATGTAATATCGTAAAAATTCTCCTTGTTGAACTATCTTTTTGGTTCCAAGTGAACCATCATTGTTTTATGTATTGTATATAATGTTATAATTATGTATTATATATAATGTTATAATTATGTATTGTATATCATGTTATAATAATATGATCTAAATAATTTGTATGGAAATATCTATACGTATGTGTCGGGTATATAATGTTATATTGAAAATGAAATTTGAATTAAAAATGTTATAATATATTTTATAAATGAAAATGAATGGAAATTTAAAATATAATAATAAATTTTATTTTATTAGAATGGTTTAAATAATTATATGGTGTTTAATTAATTAAATGAAAATAAATTGGAATGAAAATTAATGTTTTAAAATATAATAAAAATAATTATTTTAAATTTATAGGTATTTTATGTATCCATAGTATGCATATGTATCTATCATAATGAGGAAAGAAATATGAATTTGAAATAGGTTATGTTGGTTAATGGAAATAATTGGATTGAAAATATTTAAGAAAATATTTATATTTTTGAAATTGTTTTTAATTAATAAAAATTATATATTTTGTGATATACTTTATAAAATAATTAATATAAATATTTGAGATTGTTTATAAATATATTCAATATTTTTAAGAGATGAATTTTATTAAAAATATTTTTATCACTTAATTTTAGGCTTTATTATAATGAAAGATAAAAAGTTTTAGGTTTTATTATAATGAAAGATTAAAAAGCTTTGTTTATGAGGTATAGACCATGGGTTTGTGTGTGGTTTTAGTTTTTACTAGATCAAAGCTTCACATTTTATGGGGAGGGGTTGAGGATGACATAGCCACCTTTGGGCGTACAAGCTCTACCTAGCTTCCCACATGATAGCATCTCACTGGTGGATTGTTCTTCCATCCAGCATTAGTGGTGATAACATCTCACTGGTGGATCGTTCTTCCATCCAACATCACTGCTCTGTAGATAGTTCGTCCATCCAATATTATTTTGATGAGTAAATTGTTCTTCCATCCAACATTTTTGGTGGGCAGTGGGTAAATCATTATCGTTCTTCCATTCAATATTACGGGGAAGTAGATCATTGTTCCATCCAACACTAAACAAATAATTCTTCCATCCAAATTTAATGCGCCAATCAATTTTCCATTTAACATTAGAACTGGGGCGACTTGGCCTCAATCTAGTTCTTTAAAAACATAAAAATTGCACTTACAAGTATGCTAGTTAAAACTTTATTGATTTCGAATAGAAAATTAATATTGGTTGCAAAAGTGAGATTTTCTTTGAAATTTCTCTGAAGTTATTAAAGCTATAACACTTTTATAACATCACACCATGTCAAACAAGGCTTGCTTACCTCTACAATAAGGTAATAAGTATAATTGAAAAATACCGGAATTGAATTTGAATGCAAACTATAGTATGTATCGCGCATCTACTATTTTTCTGGATTGAGCTGCTCTAATTAAATTATAATCTTTCATAGTGTGCATAAACTTGCTTTAATTACACTATAATGTTTCACACTGATCATTACACTAGTGTACATATATACATATAGTGTACATGTATACGTATAGTCTATAGTGGGAACCGTGCATTTACTATTTTCACAGTGTGTGAATTTTTTATTTTTATTTTTTATAATAGAGTTGTTTTTAGTGTGATTTTTCAGAAGTTTTTATGATGGGTTTTTTTGGTCTAATTTTTCTAAATTCCCACCAGAATTTATTGAAATCACAAGTTTGATGACTAATCTTGTGCAATCGAAATGCCCTAGAGGTTTTCAACGGTGCTGAATCCATATATACAGCCAAAAAACTAGTTTAAATAACACAAATCAATGTTTCACCTTAAATTTTTTTTTTTTTTTTTTTTTTTTTTTATTTTTTTTTTTTTTTTTTTTTTTTTTTTTTTTTTTTTTTTTTTTTTTTTCCGGCAAGACACCCAAAGTCCAAAAGTCCCACTAAGACAACTCCCTTATAAGAACGAATGCAATTTGACACTAACACCATGTACATATAATATTACAAAGAAATTAATTATATTTTTATTTTATTTTTTCCAAGAAGATATAGCTACAACCCTTGGATTGGTAACTATATATATATTCAGATAAATTATTGTTAATAAGAAAATTTTATATTAAAATTATTATTTAATAAGTTTTTCAAATTTAATCATTTTATTTATTTTTCTCACCTTTTTTATTTTTATTTTATAATATCGCTAATAAATTAATCAATTACTAACAAATAATTAAATTAATATAATATAGTTTCATGAATATGTCATAATATTTTTGAATGGAAGAAAACAATACATTCTATTCCTAGACATGGATGCACTTTTTGTATCATTAGACACTTTTACTTTTTTTTTTTTTTTTTTTTTTTTCTTTTTTTTTTTTTTTATGCAATTTTATATTAATTCATAAAATACATAAGATACAAAATGGTCTGCACGCACAGACAAAAGTAAAACTTCCTTGCCCGCACAAAATGTCTATGAGCCGCTAAAACAATATCTTCTGACCCCAAGGCTAACCATGCAGGGTTGCCTAAAGAGGGGCTTGAGACATCAAAACATTTCACTCCCTTGGGTGACTCGATAGACGGAAAGAGGGAGGTCCAAGAGGACCTCATCAGTCACAAGAAATCAGTAACCTCGAAACCAGTAACAAAACATGCCAAAACAAGAAGTGAGAACTGAAACAGAAAAGCCATTACAGCTTTAAGATTACATAATCTTTATTGGGAGCACTCGAGCCGGCCGTAGCAGTCATTTTCTCAGGCTGAGGATTCCGCTGAGGAGTGGTCCGTTTCCCCTGATTGGTATCAGTTGCTTCCTTCGAGACCTCCACCGCAGCTGAGGATCCTTGACAAATGGAGTGCCTGAGGAGACTGGTGAGGACACTCATTTTTTGTGAGAGTACTCCTACTTCCTGAGTCAGGGAGCTGAGATTGAATTCTATGGCATCCAGTCTAGCCATATGCTCTGTTGAAATGAGCGAGATTGCCTGATGTGCTTGTTTGATGTCTTCACCCTGCATGCTAAGCGCCTTGGCTAGCATGGTTTTCATCCTCCACATTTCACTCTGGGTTCGAACAAATTGAGTTGCTCGAGTGGTTCCAGTGCTCGGATCATGAATCCATTCCACTTCCTTCTCCAGATCTTACTCCTCCAGATGTTCTTCCTCCTCTGTAACGGCTGCTTCTACCTCTTTGATTTTTCGCTTTTCTTTTTGGGAATTCCGGGATTCATAGGCTTCCCGGGCCTTCTGCAGGTCTTGGTTAGCCGAAACATTACGACTTCTTTCATGAGCCGTACTGCTATTGCAGAGCGCAGAAACACTGAAACTACTGATAGCACAACGTTTGTTATGTTGCAGGTCGTGGGAGAGCTGTATGCCAATCTTCTGGTGTGAAGCTGTAGATATAGTAGAGGGTGGCCATGTCTGGCCCGAGGTCTCCCACATCGCCGTCAGATAGGCACTGATCCTGCCATAATAATTACTATTATGATTTCCCAATTCCTATTCATGATATGTATCCTTAGTCTTAACTCTGCCACGCTTGAGCCTATTTGGTGAATGCCATGTGTCCTCCTTTATGATTTGCAGTCGGTGTTGATCATATTTTTTGTTGGTTGTTCGCCTCGGTCGATGCACTTTGTCCTTGTTGGTGATTTCCCACTCCTCCTTATGTACTTCATGGGTCTGTCGCCTGATATTCCTTCGATTGGCTATCTTCATTCGTTGTTAAGGTGAATTCCTTCGTACCCCTGCACCAATTCTTCCGTTAAATTATGTCTTGTCTCGAGAGAAGTATACACTTACTTTGAAGTTCGGTGCATGTGACCTCATGCCAACAGGTGTCTGGGTAGGTGAAGTGGTTACGGTCCCGTAGTTGGCCAGATGATCAGCCACTGCGTTCACCTTTCTTCTCACTGTGTGTAGTATGATTTCGTCAAGGCATGAGAGGTACTCAGTTATGAGCTCTGTGACCTTGGCCAACCTCCAATGCTTCGCGACCTTACTCGATTTAGCTCCCGAATGCATTCTTCTTGCTGTAGTGATAGCCAATTGAGAATCCCCTTCCACCACGGTGGATCCTGTCTTCAGGCGCCCGAGAGTTCTTAATCCTTGCTCTAAAGTTGCAAATTCCATTTCATTATTAGTTCCTTCACCCAACGATTGACTGAAAATATGTTGTATTTCCCCTTTTCTATCCCAAAGAACACCTCTAATACCTGCTGGCCCTGGATTTCCCCGAGAGGCCTCGTCAAAGTTGAGTCTATGAAAGCCTGTCGGTGTAGGAGTCCAGGTATTCACGTCGGTGCCTTGTTGTTGTCGCTGATTTGATGAAACAGTGATGGTTCCTATCTCAATGCCAAATGCCTTCAAAATTTGTAAGTCTGAGATTGAGATGTCCTTGTCCTGTTCTGCTTTCCCTCTGGTGAGAACTGTTTCTCTTATGTTTTGCAGAATTATGCCTTTAATAAATTCTATGTTTCTGGTTTCATTTTGGAACACTCTTCTGTTTCTTTCTTTCCATACCATCCATACTATAAACCCTGGGATAAGTTTCCATAATGTATTAACCATTTGGGTTTTGGAGAAATTGCCTCTCTAATTCTCTATAGTTTCCTGAATTGAGTTTCTTACCCTGTCTGTCCTCTTAAAAATGGTTTCTATCCAATTCCAGAGGCTATCTGTCCATTCACATGTATTGAGGAGGTGATTCATGGTTTCCTCCTCAATTCCACATAGGGGGCAACATGATAGGCCTATGAACCCTTTTTTCCTAAGGTTCTCCCAGGTAAGCGTTCTTCGGTGCATCAAGAGCCAGAGGAAAGTTTTAATTTTCGGCCAAAGTTGAGCATCCCAAACTTTACTGTACCAATTAACTTTTTCCTCATGTTTAGTTCCTTCTATATAGATTCTTGCTTCTTTGAGTGAGAAGTTGCCCCCCTCGAGCTTGCCCCAACATAGTTGGTCAGCCTCCCGTGCTTTCCTTATCTTTCTTTTGGCTAGCTCTGTCTTCAATGCTCTTATAATGTTACTTTCCCCTTCCGATGGTTCTGTGTCATTGAATAACCACATTCTCCATGCTTGGTCATTTTCATTAGGTTTCCAGTAATGGTTTACTGTTGTTCTCCCTAGCTCCTGGCTTCTTCGTTGGATGGTTAAGAATTCAAAACTTTCCAGCTTAGGTAGCTGTTACCAAACATCTTCCCAGAACAGGGCAGTCTTTCCATCTCGAATTTCCCAAAAACTCTGCTCCTGAATTATGTGCCGATTAGTTCTAGCCAGGTTCCAAATTGGAGAGCCATCAGGGGTTTCTTGCATCCTGATCAAATTCTGTAGGCTATAATTGTGAGCATACTTTGCTTTCCAATGTTTGGCCCAGGGTAAGTTGGGTTCCTTTAGCCACCTCCACCATAACTTGGCTCCACATGCCCAATTGACGTGAAGGGGTCCTACAGATTCAGCCCACCTAGGTGTTTGGGTTTGCAGATCTTATCCCATGCCATTAGAGACCACTTCTTCTTCCCTGAATTACCTGACCAGAGAAATGCTCTTTAGATGAATCAGATTTTCTGAAGAACCCCTTTAGGTGCTGGGAGAATGGAAAGCATGTAACGCGGAATAGCATGGAGGACGGATTTAGTGAGGACAAGGCGGCCTACAAAAATAAGGGTTCTATGTGTCCAATGATGACATCTTTTCTCTAGGTTGGCAATAATTCTTTCCCAATGCAATTTTTGCCAGGGTCTGTCAGTCAGAGGAATGCCGAGGTATCTTGATGGGAGGTTGCATCTTTTGAAGCCTAGGATGGTAGAAAGATTCTTCTGTAATACTAAGTGCGTATTGAAAAAGAAAATGGAAGATTTAGTTAGATTAATGTCCATACCTGAGGCCATACTAAAGTGATTGAAATATTTCTGAATCCAAGAGCTTCTTTGACTGAGGGCGAGCCGTGCAACATTGTGTCCTCAACAAACTGCTGATGTGTTGTTGCAGGGCTTGAGGGCAAGGGTTGGAGTCCCTGAATTATTCCTTCCTCTTTTGCTCTACTGATTAGCCTGCTTAAACCTTCCATTAGAATAACAAACAGAAAGGAGGATAGGGGGTCCCCTTGTCGTAAAGCTCGGGATGGAGTAAACTGGGTTGTTGGAGCTCCATTAACCAGGATTGAAAATCTGGTAGATTTAACCAGGGCTAGGATCCAGATTACCCATTGTTTCACAAAGCCGAAGGCTTCTAAAATAGCTTCCAAATAGTGCCAGTTTCCTTATCATAAGCCTTTGATAGGTCCAACTACATTAGCATGCCTGCTTTTTTCTGAGTTTGGAGAGTGTGAATCATCTCTTGAGCTAGCAAGATGTTGTCCAAAATCTGTCTCCCTTCTACATAGCCTGATTGTTCTTCCAAAATGATTCCTAAAAGAATTGGTTTTAGTCTGTTGGCTATGACTTTAGAAATAATCTTGTACAAGACATTGCACAGTGTTACACTGAAATTTGTCACCATGACTATCTGCAGTTAATATGGCTCCATCAATAGTCATATTATCCTCCTTGTCAAGCCTTATACCTCTGCTCTCCATGTCAAACTTCAAAAAAGAGAGAAAGTCATTAAAAAACATGTTTATCTCTGGGTACGCAGGTTCTCTCTACCTTGCCTGCGTGTACGCATCCGAAACTCATTGTACCTGCGTACTTGTACGCTCTGTAAGCCAAAGGATGGGTGCGTACCCCTGTAAAGGTCAAAAGGCGCGAGTTTCATCTTAAAAAAGTTACTTGTGGTCACTTCTAGAGCCTTCTAGAAGAGTGCTTGACGTGTATTGAGCGCCTCCAGATGGTTCATGCATCCCTATGATAGAGGAACTTATCCCATCAAGAGAGGAGCTACCCCATCCAAAAGAGGGAGTATCCCATTGATGTTGGAACTGAATAACTTCCTCTAGAGTACTATAAATACAGGCCTTGGGCCAGAGGAGGGGAGGTTGAAAGCTGAACATTCTAAAGGGTAAATGCTGTTGGAATTAGGACTTCCATTGTTGACTTGTGAGGAGAGATCACTATCCTTTGTTGTTGCCATATTGGGAGTGGGTGAGCTTGTCAAAGTAGAGGAAATCTCTTGTTGGACCCTGGGAGGAGCTTGCACAACACCAAGGCTCAGGTTGTAATGGTTCCTTTTTTGTTTCCTTAATACAAATAAGTCCATTCTTCTCAATGATTTGTTGTTAATGAATTATTTCATGTACTCCTTGGTCTATGTGATGAATATGCTTTGTTTTATGAAATATTCAGGTGTTATAGTAATCGTTTTCTTTGTTAGTGTATGCAGGTCTTAAAGGAAGGAGGAGCTCATCTGGATCAGCAAGCTGGACTGCTACAACAAGCGTTGGACCTAAGGTAAGATCGGAAAACACTTGGTTTCTCATAGAATAATGTATGTTTAGAGAAGGATTGCTCTTGTTTGGTTTGTTTGTCACTGGAGAGTCTTAGACTCCTAGGGAGGTTAGGTTTGTTCGCAAAAATAAATCTTTCCGCATGACAACTAGAATATGACTTAGAAATTAAACCTACAAAATTGAGCAAAGGCCAAGGTTTAGCCAAGCTCATGGCTAAATCGAACTGTCAGACCCTAGACATAAATTTCAATGTAGAATTGGATAACGAAGAAGAGATGGTGATTCCATAGATTAACCAAGCCTTTACTCACTCACCATGGTATGCTGACATTATATGCATTCTACAAAATCTTCAAGCTCCTCCAGAGTTATCCAGGACTAAAAGTAGGTTCTTAAAAATGAAATCTTTGAAGTTTTGCATAATTGACAATGCTTTATTTTGGAAAAATCACGAAGGCATCCTTCTTAATTGTTTGCTAAAAGAATAATCTGACAAAATATTACAAGAGTTTCATGCAGGTGACTGTGGGGGACATCTTTACTGGAAGACCACAGCTGATAAGATCTTAAGAGCTAGTTTTTACTGGCCCACTCTATTTTTTGATGTAAAGAAATATGTAACCTCATGTCACAAATGTCAGATTTTTGAAGGAAAAAGAAAACTATTACCATTACCTTTGAAACAAGTATCTACAGAAACACCATTTCAACAGTGGGGTCTCAATTGGTAAAATTCATCCCCCTTCCTCTGCCCAACATAGATGGATCTTGACTGCCACAGATTATTTTACAAATTGGATAGAAGTCATACCCTCAAGACAAGCTACTGATACCATCATAATAAGTTTCCTTGAGGCCAACACTCTATCCAAATTCAATTGTCCAACCAAAATCATCACAGACAATGTAGCAGCTTTTAAATCAAAGAGGATGATTGATTTCTACAACAAATATCATATAACCCTGGGTCACTCCACATCATACTATCCCCAAGGAAATGGACTAGAAGAGTCCTCCAACAAGAGCTTAGTGAATATCATCAAGAAATTGTTGGAAGATAACAAGAAAACCTAGAACAAGAAGCTAGTAAATGCCTTGTGTGCAGATAGGCTGACCACAAAGAAATCCATTAGGACCAATCCTTATTAGCTATTCTATGGAATGGAGGTTGTTTTTCCATCTTCCTTGGGAACACTAGTGATGAAATTACTCCAAGAAGCACAGGTTGAACCAAATGATATTCAAAGGAGGAGAAACTAGACCATTCACTTACAGCAGACTAGGGAAGAAGTATATATCAGATCCCAAGTTGTGCAGGAGAGAATCAAGAAAGCTTTTGAAAAAAGAAATAAGGCATATTACTTCTACCTAGGAGATAAAGTTTTGAAATGGGACTCAAGGAGGGAGGATAAAGGAAAACACGGGAAGATCGACTTCCTATGGAAATGCCCTTACATCATTTATGCTTTCATCGGTAATAATGTTTTTTTCCTCAAAGAATTGGATGGTGCAAAAGTAGAAGGAGGACCAGTCAATGGTCTAATTCTTAAGCACTATATAGATCCCAGTCATTGATTTCACTAATCACTTGTACATACTTTATTTTTCAAAAATTCTAGTGTTGATTGGATGGAAATTTTGGAGTTGAACCCGAGGAGAAGGCCCTAAGATTCAAAGGTTTCATTGTCATAAATATCAATCAAGCAACAAAGTAAAAGGGAAAAGTTGTAGAGAAAAATCATAGTAATTCAGAAGGCCATTGATCTACTAATTCTTGACATTTCACCAAGAAATGTCATCCCCAACTGGAGCCACTATTATGTTCCTATACCAATAGGAGTGATAATTTTTGAATGACTGAGATTAAAACTATAATATGTACATAGCTTTGCTTTCTGCAAATGTTTTCCATACTCAAAAACTCAAAAAAAATTAAAAAATGTAAAGAGGGTATGTCCTTAAAGAAAAATCAAAGGACAAAAAGAATAAAAAGGTCAAAAAAATGAAAGAAAATGAACCCCAAGACAAAAAAGACCTTGAAAATGTGCAAGTCAAAATGCCACTACTATTTACTTTTGATGCATAATAAAAGATTATGTGCAGCTAGTTATCCTTGCCATTGTCCATGGATGGTCAAAATGTTCAAACTTGGCTATTTCATGTTTTCAATTTTATTGCTTAGAGATAGAGAATAGAATCTGACCAAACTGTTTAATATTGGCATATAACTAGATAGGTACAGTAAATAAAAGGATCTCAACTGTTTAATCTGAGCCCTTGGATGTAACGAGGTTAGATTTAGATAGATTTCTATTGTAAAAGAAAAGAAAAATTTTGATAAAGGGTTTGCTAGCTTAAGTGCACCCTAATAAAGAGAAGAAAAAAATGGTTGGATGAGTAGATGGATAAGTAGTTAAAAGGTTGCAGAATTGTGATGATTGATTAGATAAAGATCATATCTTTCATCTTCATCATGAATTTTCTAAGTATATAGGGGCATTTACCAAAGTACACAAAGTCAATTGATTAACCTCCCTCATTCATTACATTTTTCACTTAACTAATTTCCAAAGAAAGTCCTAAAGTACCTAAAATATTAAGTTAAAGGGGCTCAGAGCATTTCTCTAACTTCTGGAGGGACCGGAACCTCAACCCAATAACTTATAGGTCTTAAGTACTAAAAGTTCCCTCATAAACATTTACCCCCTCAAATTCACTCATATTCTCCAACAAATCCCTTTTCCTATGGAAAAATCATTTTACATGACAAAACCCCTTTTGCTAAGATTTAAACACTGTTTTCTGAAGGAAAAGCCATTACCCCCATAAAAAACCCTTTTCACAAAAACCCCACAAATTCACACTTAGCCTAAGTTATAATGTATTTATGAAAAGCAAATGAATTGTAAATATACATTATACTTAGCACTAAATCCATTTTTCACGATATTTATATTAACTTTTAATTTATATATTAAACTCCTGAAAAATAACCCTTTTCCCCTATGTATTTAATAAATCCCTTTAATATTAAATACCATGTCCCCGAAGTTTGAAATATAAACTCTATTAATATCATTAATGGATTAATTAGTTGATCAGTGGCTAATTAAGAACCAAAACCCTTCGTCGAATAAAAGAAATTAATTAACCAATCTGTGGTTAATTAATAATCTACCTCCACCAATGAAATCATCCCCGACGCCCTTAATCTGCCATAAGCCTTGATTAATTAAACCCTGCCATGCTTAAACCCCCACTGGGCCCCTCCATTAAAGTTCATGTCAAATCCCCGACCTGATCACCATTCGATCAGGTCCCATTTGATCCGACAGTTGATGATCATATCAGGCAGCCTCTGAAGGCTAACCTTTACCCACCCGATATGGGTGGTTTCACTGCTCTTGCTGCAGCTACATGGCACCCGATGAATGGCATCGGGCAGCCTTCCCTTGAAACCACTCCAGCCTAAAAGCTATGCGAAATGAAACCAATTACCACATTCCTCTATATGACAAAACGTCTCATCCCCCTACTTAAATACGAATGTACCTGTCCCTGTGTACCTGCCAAAACAATTGATTTCATGAATAAAACCAAAAAAGCTCATTGTTTTTAGGTTTATCATGAAAAAGTCCACTCAAACCTCCATGCAAGCACCAGAGTATGACAACTGTCAACCCACATCCAACTGCCAACTTGCTGAAGCTGCTGAACTTCAAGACCACCTTTCCAGCATGAATGCTTCCTACACACCGTTTACAGTCACCCATCACTCCATTCAGAGCCAAAACTAGGTATTTACCCAAATTCACTGGGAAACCCTATTTAATTCCCAAACCTTTACTCAATTGCTTTAAACTTTTAAGTAATTCAGTAAGACGAGTGCCCTGCAACTCCAAACCATTCCGAACTAAACCAATTGGCCCCCAATTTTACAGAAAACCCTCTACCCCCATCTTTGAATTCACAAGAACCAAGGATGGTTGCACCAGTTGCATTGAATATCCTACCCATTTCTACTCCTCACAGGGATTTAGACCATCTTCCATTAGCAGATAAATACTTTCATATTAAAGACATCTCTATTGAAGAATCCCCATTGAAATTGTGTTGTAGGTACAGAGACTAGTACTTGAACCATGTAGACAGAATAGGTCTTTCAGAATCAAACCTGCCTAAGTAAGAATTCCCCAGCATCCATATCTTCCCCAAAATTGTTCACTATTGTCATGCTAGCTACAATCCCACCTTAAGAGCAGTGATGTCCCCCGATCAGACAGTACTTTTCACCATCATTGTTGAGTCCTTTAATGAAATGCTACAGCTGCAACCTGGTCAAAATATTACTCCCCTTTCTATTGGAGACATGCTTGATAGATTCCATAAACTCCCAGATTGCTCAAATACTCGAGACTTTCATTGTAGAAGAAGAACACATACCAAAGTATCCCCTTCCTTACATGTCATCCTTTTTTTCTCATCTTGGCAAAGAAATCATATCAATGATATCCAGTATTCTAGGCTATACTACTAGTGAATATGTAGATGAGATTATTCTTGCCTACATGTGCATTTTCACTCTTGGACAGCCCCCCGTCATCATGTTTGAATATGTAAAATTCATCTCAGACAAAATGCATGAGATTGGAAAATGAGAGAGTATTCAAATACTCCTCAGTGTTGTATCATCTCTTTCTTTACTATCAATCTGAAAAGTTTCCCTTCATTGTTCAAAAGCTTGAAACAAGAGGCAATCCTAGATCAATTGTCTTCTGGACCCCTTCAATCCACAAATATGAATCTCCATACTCTTATACATATTTTATAGATCTATTTGTGCTTCTAGTAGCAATAATGCTGATAAGAAGCCCTCCTCCAAGAATCAGTGCAGATATTAGGAGGGTCCTACAACTGTCCAAACAGTACAAAGTGGGAGATTGGTACTTGTACCAAAATTGCACTGAAATCAGAATCTGTGGTTGTAAATTGGCACCCTACAAATTGCCAAGATACCTCCCAATGAGATTATTTTCTCTGGAGTACTACAAGAAAATAATCAACTCAGATGAGGCACATTTTGTGAAGGCCAAGAAAAAGGCATAACTCCGAATAAAACACCAGCTAGGCCCCTTTGGGTGTAACAGCAGAGAAGCTGGAAGAATTGTAGAGGAAATTCTTCAAGGGCTCAAACTGAAACAAAGTTTCATCTGGATATATGACGCCTCTGATGTCATCTGTAACAGAAGATAAAAACACATTGTCTTCCTACATCCGCCACCGAATTCCACAAATAGAACAATATGTAAATCAACTGGAATGGGTAGAGAATACTATAGTTGATAGGGATAGCATAGAAATTGTTGTCAATAATGTGTTGATTGATTTAGAAAGAAGACTTGATGAAGATTCCTTTGTATAGGTGCCAGAAGAATCCCAGTCCCAAAGGGATACACAAGAACACAGTGAGCAACTACGAGAAGAAGGACTTCAAGAGCAAGAGGAATCTGAACAACTAGACATATCAGAAGAGCTGGCTCAACTAGAATACATCATGAGTAATCCTCCTATTGCACAGACTCCTCTAAATGAGCATAAGAATCCAAAAAGAAATAGAGAGGAGGCCACTCCTTCAAGCAGACTTGTTACACGGACTTATGTTAAAAGGCAAAGGTTGAATCCATTTTTAGAATAGGAGTATACAGAGGAAAGATCTCGAACTACAGGTATAGAAAGAGAAGAAAGTAGGCAAACCACTCCCTCTGGAGGTACACAAGAACCTTCCACTTCACAGGCTCAAATACTGGAGAGACAACAAAGCATGGAAGTATCCTCCTTCAGGGCTCCAACAAGCCAGACCCAGGATATCAAAGAGAAATACAAAGAAATAAAAGCTAGCAATGAAAGCTTGAAGGCCCAAAGCTATGCATAATACCTTAAACTGGTGCCTACTAATCAAACAAGGCTAATGTCAGCCTTTGATGTAAAAGAAGGTGAAATGCAAATGACCTTCATGAAGCTTACAACAAAGCAGCCCAGGTCCATATCATATTATTTAAAGACAGATTTTGAGGTGTCGGAAAAGGATATTCATCCTATCAAACAAATAGAATTACATAAACAGACTGGGGAAATGGTCTATTCTACATTGACCAACAAGGCCATTACTGCACACCAACTCCAAAATTCGGTGAATAATATATCAACATAATTTCAATTAGAGAAGGCCTCTTCATAGGCTAAGGATACTAGGATAAAGTCCTTAGAGGACTTAATCATAGAGCTGGGACATGATCTCAAGGATCTAAAAGTTGTAGAAAAGTTAATTGAAAAGAAAAATGATGATATAGCTGCATTGAAAAATAGCTTAAAATTCCTCTTGTACATCATCCACAAACAACTGAAGTAATGGAAGCTTGGAAGGAGGAAGAGCTTATAGACTTATTTCTTAAGCTGAATGATCAACTAAAAGAAATAGAGAAACATTTGGATAACTTGATTCAGTCTAGATAGAGTGGGTTGGCCACTAGTCCTTCGACTGTTATTCCTACAGTCTCTACAGTAGTACCCTCCACATTGGCTGCTTCTTTACACTAGCAGTTGCACTAGCTACAGCTATGCCAGTCACAGGTACATCAACAAGTGCAAGGACATGCACAGAAAAGACAACTAAATTGGTAAAATCCATGGAGGAAATGACCATCCAGGCTACTGAGCTTAAGAAACCTAGAGAAAAAGTGTCAAGTTTAGAGACTTCTTGTAAACTTGCACAGATACAATAGAAGGAAGAAGTTCAGAAGAATCAAAGAATGGGAGAAAGGATAAAAGTCCTTGAAATGGACTTGACATTACAAAAGCCACTAGGAGATATGAAGGAAATGTTGTGGGCCAACATCATTGACTCTGTCAATGATGTTTGGCCATCTATTCAAGTAATTTTTAAGCAAATTGAACTGGTGAAAGTGGACACAGAAGCAATTCATAAAACAAGAGAAGAGTTGGGAGAAAAACCAGAAGAGGCCAACCAGTTGATAGAACTTTTGAATAGTAAAAATAGGTATCAGTTAGATGAACTGGGCATTGAATATAGAATAGGGACCATTATAGAAATTAACAAGATTCTCACCAAAAGGAACCTGATGCTCAATCTGGAGAAAAGATGCTAAAGCATCCAAGCTGACATTGATAGATTTATGACAAAGTATGGTATTTTAAGGGAAAAAGGACTTCCCAATTCTTTGGTAATCCATGACAAGCTAATGACTCAGGAAGATTACATTGAAAAATTAAACAAGTTGGTGAGTAGCCAAGCTAGTACTTCAGGGGTAAAAGCTCTGTCCACTAGAAAGGTATTATATGATAGTTTGGAAAAGCCATTTTTTATAGAACATGAGATAAAGTACATGTTCATTAATAAGCCAAATTTTACCAAGTACACTAAGGCTGATGAGATCTATAGAAAAATGCTAAGGATGAAATTACCCGAATGTGAACGTTGGGAAAAATTGACAGATTTACTATAGGGTTACTACAATAAATCTATATGGCAGCCAGGTAAAATAGATTAAACAGAGTCAAAGTGTAGCAGGTAAAGAGTATCAGTAGGTCGATGACTTGAAGTAATTGTAGCACACATATATAAAGCGACTGAAAGAGCCAAATTTGAATTATACCAGCCAGCACATTCACAATAAAAGGGACAACAAGAAGGCAGTTCTCCATCTGTCTCTATCTTCATGCTGAAGATATTTTTGGTTTCCTAGAATAACTCTCATATTGTTATGAGATATTTTGTAACATTTTTTGTATAAATACTTCATATTTTGAAGTGATTAGGGTGGATTAAAATACATTTCTGTAGACATTTTATATCGAGCTAAGGATCTATTGTATTCAAGACTGGACTGTTTTTGTTGGATCATGAAATAAAGGTAAAGACATTTCACTGCATTCTTGTGCACAGTTGCAACCAAATAAGTATTATCTCTCCATTTAATTATCATTTTCTCATCATGTTATAAATATTGACATGTTTTCTCTATGAAATCTAAATAGTAAACAAGGAATGATATCTCAGAACTAGCTGTAATGTTCTCTATTTTCATTTTTTACTTTCTCATTGTTTTTTGCTACATTATCTTCATCTGGGAATTCTTAATTGCTCCCTTACTTCCATAGTTTTCCCCCTTAGGTCCATAGTAAAGGATTATTAGTTGCCCTTTGTTATTGATCTCCTTTTGTTCTTCATCTTGATCCTAGTTTAGGGATTCTTCATTACCCTTTTACCCTAGTTAGGACTACCTCATCCATTTGAAACTGCATATTTGCTTTTTGTTGTGCTAGCCTACCCTGTGAACTCCTACTTTAGAAATTGATCTGATCCAGTTAAGCCACTCTTTAATTGACTCCATATCGCAATAGCCTGAATACTTGTTCTACCCGTCTATTTTCTTATGTCCACCACCCAATCAAAACCAAAACATCATGAGCACTAAGAACTAGCCTGAAATCCTACTCAAAACAAAGTTAAATTATAAAGAGAGAGCCCACTTTGGAGTTAGGTTGGCTAGAACCCGAGTCTAAAATATTAGGTTTGTGGTTACCTCAGAAATTTCTTTCTTTAACCTTAAGAAAGTTCTGAGTGATATAAGGTTCATCAGTGGATGGACTTTAGCATTTAAATATTGGATTGAGTATGATGAGTCTCGGCCATTGGAGGAAGTCATTGGGAAGTTGAAGGAAAATTATGAGTAGTTTAAGCATAAGTTTGAGCCTAAGAAGAATTGGAATGGTAATGAGAAGACTAAAGGAAAGTGGTATAAGGAGTGAGGAAGGCCTTAGGATGTAGGTGGTAAGGAGAATGTATCACCTTATAAGAAGTGCAATGCATTGGACAGAGGAGATGGGTCTCAACCTAAGGAGTAGAACAAAGGTGATAACATGAATCCTTTGCGATGTTGAACTTATGGTGGAGGGAATTGTAGGATAAATTGTCCATCACACTAGGGTGGTAAGCCTTGGATCTATAGTGCTCAAGAGGCACAAATAGTTGGAGATGTTTGAAAGACTATTCCTTGAATTTATGCAATGGTGGATAGCGAGTAGGTTGATCATCAGACATCCATTATTGAGAGGGGTGGTAAGGTTCATGATCAATTTGTTTCCATTTTGATTGATCCTTAATCTAATTATATTTATATCATTCATGACCCAATGGATAATGTTTCTTGAGTAAGGAAGCTGATGTAGAATATTGGTTGGTGCAATTGGCTATAGGGATGAAGAGAAGAGATCATCATTGGGTGAGATCTTGTACATTTGAGATGAATGGTATGCCTACACCAACACATCTAAATCATCTTCCTTTGGTTTCATAAACTATTCTTTTGTGCATGGATTGATTTTTCATTCATAGGACTAAAGTGCACTACTATGATAAGGTGATTGTGTTCCTAGACGATGATGGGGAAAGGAGAGTCTTGCAAGGAAAGAAGAAGCCTATATTAGTGATATTGGTTATAGCTATGCAGGAAAAGTGAAATTGTTGGAAATGATGTGTATTGTTTCCAGTTCATATTTCTAGTGACAAAGAGAAGGATGTTGAGGATAATGAAGTCCTAAAGGTGTATCGTATTTTGAAGCAGTTGTAGGATGTGTTTCCTGTAGAGATTCCAATGTTTAATCCTCATAGAGAGGTATAATTTTCTATTATGTTGATGTTGAGAGCAATACAAGCATCTAAGAAACCTTGCAGGATGAGCACTATAGAGTTGGTGGAATTGATGTTGCAGCTTAAGAAGATGCTTGATAAGGGATACATAAGTCCAAGTCTGTCGCATTGGGGTGCGTCAATATTCTTTGTAAAGAAGAAGGATGGCACTCTGAGGTTGTTCATTGATTAAAGGAAGTTGAATAAGGTGACTACCAAGAATAGGTATATGTTTCTACAAATTGGTGGTTTGTTTGATCAGTTGAAGGGAGTAGCATTATTCTCAAAGATTGATCTGAGATCAGGATATCATTAGTTGTGTATCAAAGAAGAAGACATTTACAAGATTTTATTCCATACAAGGTATGGACATTATGATTTTGTGGTGGTTCCCTTTGGCCATACCAATGCTCCTGCCACTTTCATGTGTTTCATGAAAAATGTGTTGTGTCCTCACTTGGACAATTTTGTGATAATATTTATTCATGATATATTGATATATGCCAAGAATAAGGAAGATCATGCAGAGCACCTATAAGTAGTGTTGATATTTTTGATAGAGCATCAATTGTATGCCAAGCTTAGCAAGTGTAGTTTCTTTCAGTCTCATATTCACTATTTAGGACATGTTGTTTCTAAGGAGGGGATATATGTGGACCCATAAAAGATTAAATCTATTATAGAGTGGCCACATCCTAAGAATGTGGATGACGTCAAATGATTCATGGCACTAGCAATTTAATATAGGAGGTTCATCGAGAACTTCTTAAGGATTGCCTATCCTATTGCGTCTTTGCAGATAAAAGGGAAGAAGTCTAAATGGACTTAGGAGTGTGCAACTAGTTTTGAGCAGTTGAAGGATTTGCTTAAAAATGCACCAGTCTTGAAGATTGCAGATGATGATTAGGAATTCATGGTATGTACAAATTCTTGCAAGGAAGGACTTGGTGGAGTCTTGATGCAGGAGGGAAATGTGGTATGCTATTAGTCAAGGAAGCTGAATGAGCACGAGAAGAATTATGTGATTGATGATATTGAGTTCGCATTTATCATTCATGCATTGAAGGTTTGGATACATTATATTCTTATCAAAAGGTTTGTTCTAATGAGTGATCATAGTGGGATGAGGTACTTATTTGACCAACCTAATTTGAATGTCAGAAAAGCTTAATATTGGGCTACCCTCAGTGAATTTGACTTTGAGATGAAGTACAACAAGGGTAAGGAGAATAGGATTGTAGATGCTCTCAGTAGGAGAATGCAAGTGAATCATATTTCATATGTGATTTCATATGGGACATATTAACAAGAAAGGATATTGCATGTAGGGAAGCATGATGATAGGTACTAGTAGCTAAAGCAGATATTGCAGGAGAAGCTTGAACATGATAGGGATAAGGAGTATCACCTCATGATAGATGTCTTGGTGAGATTCAAGAACAATTTTTATGTGTCGAAAATCAACGAGCTCAAGAAGCGTATCTTGAGGGAGTTTCATTTGAAGTTGTATTTAGGTCACTCGGGATATTAGAAGACTTTGACAGATGTTAATAAGTTCTATTAATGGTCGAATATGAAGAAAAAGGTGGTTGAGTTTCTTCCAAGATGTCTGGATTGTCAACAAGTGAAAGCTGAGTGTAAGCATCCAGCTGGTTTCTTGTAGCCTATTCTAATTCTGAAATGGAAATGGGAGGGCATTTCCATGGACTTCATTGCAGGATTTCTGAGGACATCGAAGAAACATGATTCCATCATGGTTGTGGCTGATATGATGAGAAAGGTGGCTGACTTCACTGCAATGAAGTCTACACATTTAGCTAATGACATAGCTCAAATCTTCATCAGGGAGTGAGTGATGTTGCATGGTGTTCCAAGAAGATCATATGAGATAGATATTCCAAGTTCACTTCCAAGTTTTGTAAGGAGTTATTTGCAGGCTTAGGGACAAAGTTATATTTCATTGCATCTTATCAACTAGAGACATATGGATAGACATAGAGAGTTAACAGGATTCTCAAGGACATGTTGAGGATGTAAGTCATGCAAAAGAAGAGGAAGCAAGAGGTGTATCTTCCACTGGTCTATTTTTCATAAATAATGGGTATTGGGAGTCTGAGTATGAGTCCATTTGAGGCTCTTTGTTGGAAATGTTGCAATAATCCTACGAGCTGGAGTGATCCAGCTAAAATGTTTCTAGCTGGACTAGACATGTTGGTTGAGATGGAGTAGGATGCAAGTTATTAAGAGGAATGTAAAGGAAATACAGGATAGGAAAAATATTTATCCAGATCAACATAGAGAATTCAAGTAGTTTTATGTTTGAGATCATGTTTACTTCCACATCAAGCCCAAGTTGGAAACTGAGTATTGTGGACCTTTGGATATACTTTAGAGGATTGGACTAGTGGACTACCAACTTTTGTTTCCACCAACAGTGAAAGTCCATAATGTTTTCCACATTTCATTACTTAAGAGATATGTCAAGGATGCTAATCGTGTGATTGATTGGTTTGTATTATAGGTGGAGCTAGAGGGAGGGTTCTAGCAAAACCCATAGTGCATTTTGTAGTGAAAATAGCTCATGCTCCAGAACCAAGCAATAGATCAAGTTAAAGTGTAGTGGAAGCACTTTGGGACCAATGAAGCTATATGGGAGATGGTTGATCGTATGTGGGGTTTGTATCCTTCTTTATTTAGATGTGTTTGGTTTATGTGTTTTTGTTATATATATGTATATATGTGTGTGTGTGTGTGTGTGTATTGTAAATATTGCAATGATCTATGTTATAAAGCTCCAAAAAACAATATGGTGTTTATGGTTTCAGCAGTTTGGTATGATGTAAATGTTGCATTGAGTTGTGCTATAAAGCTCCATGGGTAGCATATTTTGTTGGTTGTAAGTTTCATTAAACACTGAGGATAGTGTTCCCACAAGGGGGAGGGGTTTGTAACATCCCTTGGTTTATTTTCCATGTAAATAAAATAAGACCAAGGTCAAGGGACATGTATCCCAAGTTGAATGGTTGGGAAATATTATAATGGGAATCACTTATGATTAGTGAATGGATATGGAAAATTGAAAAGGAATTTGCAAAGGAAAAAAGGAAATAAACGGAATTTAATTGTGAAAATAAAGGAAAATATGAGAAATGGAAGGTGAAGAGATACAATTTTGCATTCAAGGGAAATTAGAGGGAAAAGAAAGGAAAATGAGGAAAAATGAGACATCAATGATAAAAAAACATCAGAGAATCAATCACTAGCCTTTTGATAGTTTTCAGTTGAGATATTGTCCATTCTCTGCTACCCTTTCATACTTAGATCATTCTTAGAGCAATCTAGCATTCACTTGGATTTGGAGAAAGCAAGCAAAGGAAAGAAAGGAAGAAGAAGGAGACCATTGGATTAGTAGCTAAAATGGACTTACTTTGTAGGTAACAAGTTGCGAGTGTGATTTTCTTGCTAGTTTTTAGATGCATGGTATATACATATTATTTCTTAGTTCTGTGATGTGATTGGCATGGAGATTTTCCTGGATTGGTAGTGTTTTCATTCTTTCCTTGGAATTATGTGGATAACCATGGTATAGTGGGTTCCCCACTTTTGGATTTTTTTTATTTGTTCACAGGTTCCTTGTGATTGTGGGTTGGAAGAAATACTATGGAGCCCTGGAACAACTCAGGTTCCCTGGAGGCTTTGGGTTGAGTTACTAGTTCCTAGAGCCTTGAAAAACATTGGTAGAGACCGATCTGGTTGATGTTAGTGATTTTGGGACCATATAGGTGATATCACTGTGCTTGAGGGTTTAGGTGGTTTGGAATTTGGTAGCCTTAGTTGGTTTTATTTTGGTTTAACCCATATGGTCCCCCTCTTGGAATACAGTGCAAGGGTGATTGGCTAAAAGAGAGATTTGGTTTAGCCCAATCTATGGTCAGGTGGTATGTGGATGTTAGGTTCCTATCATACTAATGTAACCCCCTTATTATTATTGTTAGTGTAGCCCCCTTATTTTTATTGTTGTGCCCATGTAGCCCCCATATTTTTATTGTTGTGGCCCATAGAAGCCCATTACTATTATTTTTGTGCCCTTACATTATTATTGTTATGACGCCTCTAATTATATTGCGAACCCTTAGACTCCTATATATACAAAGGAGGTATTTTCATTTATATAATCGAAGAATTATTCATTTATTTAATGCAAAGGAGGTTTCCCCCTCCAACAGGATAATTTTTAAGTCATTGATCTATCTCTTTGTGAGTTGGTTTCATAACATTTGGTATCAGAGCTTTGGATTCTAGGGTTTCGCTGCTTCGAACAACTCATTGTGGAGTTTTTTCTATAAGGTTTTTTCTAAAATGATTCAAAAGCTAAAATTGTAACCACATGAAGCCAAAATATTGATGAAATTATTGTACAAATTTCATACCTGATCTCATTATAGTTTCAGAAATAGGATTCAAGGAAGTTAGGGGTTTTACAGGCTCCAGAATTCCATATCAAATAGGTGACCTAGGGAAAATTTTCATAACGTTCTCTCTAAGCATCAAATTTGAATTTCGTAGGAATTAACAGAAAGAGGATAGATTGCATCTTTTTGGGTATCATTTTTAGGGTCAAATTTTGATTCATTGACACATGGCACTCCGTACAAGTTTTCTCTATTGAACTAATCTATAATCAGGTCATTGTGAGAGATTGGGTATAACTATTTCATGTAGAATCCAATATTGATTTCACTTGTTGGGTTGGAAATAAGACTCAAAGGAATACTACAAGATGGAATTTCAAATATTGATATTCGTAATTACAGATATACAACAACGACAATATCTACCTCCTAAAAAGAAAGAAAAAGTTGTGCTTTTTTTTAATTTTGCATAACTTTTGTTTGAAAAATCAATTTGAGGCATTTTGAAATCAACCAATGTTATTTATGCTTCATTATTCCCTTAACAAAAAATGAAATGGAAGCCAAGATGGAAGGTTTGAAGAATGGTTTAAAATAATATAAGGAAGGTTTGAAAGATGACATAGGATCAAAAATTAAAAGCATGATTTAAAAGCATAGATGGAAGGTTTGACAAAATTGCTACGAGAAATGCTTTCTATCCTTTTAAACCTTCCATCTACGCTTTTAAACCTATTAGGCCACTCCAAGACCAAGACACCAATCCTCTTCTTGTTGTTGAGATCATCATAATCATTACTGCTTCACTAAGATCATCATCATAGTACCACAAAGGTCCTTAGTTTCACCATTTCCTGCTTCATTATCATGTCAATGATGTCTTTCTACTCGGATGTTAGCTACACCGAGGACTTGATCATGACCTTGTCTTAATTAAGAACGAGACCATGATTGCTACCTCACTTGACTCTGTGTAGAATGTCGAGAATGTATAAATATGACATCACCATCATGTCGATATTGTGACTGTATAGCACGCCAATAATGTATGTGCTATAGTGGGATCTGAGTTCACCTTCATTACCAAAACTATGACTGTGATTTCATCCTTCATCGAGATCAATATCGAGGATGAGACTTTAATTACCTTGCACTGAGATTTGTTCTGAGGAGGAGAACCTGTAGTTACTTTCTATAATTTTCACTGAGATCACAAAGATGTCTGAGATCTTGTACCCATCTAAATTTATGTACCTCTGTCCTCATCCGAAGTTGCAAATAAGTCCGAGTTTTTTTTGTTTACTGTGGTGATCCCAGTGGGGTATTTATAGTATTTTTTCCTCCGTAATTAGTTGACATGTTATAGTGAACCGATGTGTCTCTATTTTCAAGACAACATGGCTTATTTCACTTATTTAATTCATTTGTAGGCCAACATGACTGTGTTTTACATTGTTTTTCTTGTTCCATTCTTCAAGAGGATTGTGCTTGTCTAGGAGGGTTGATCTAGACTCTAGGTTGACTCATATACATTACATATATTCTTAAGAAGAGCTATTTGACTCTTCGAATTTCCTATAGCACTTCAACATGTGTTGGGCATATTTAATGAGAAAGAAACTCATTTTATTTTTACAAAAATAATATTTCTTTTATTTTACAAGTACAAAGATCAAAATTACATTTATGAAGACCAAACCTTGTTACACTTTCTTCAACATGATGTGTTCATAGAGAATTTAAGGGATAACATCCAACATGAGGTTTTCCTTTGGGAACTCGATTTATTGGAGAAGGAATATAGGGTGGCAAGAAAAGTGGAAAAACAATTATGGTAACAAGGAAGTCTACCACTCATAACTATACAGATCGAAGTTTTGTTGCTTCTAACATTTGACAACATATAAGGTTGACAGCACAACAATTGGAGCAAAAAATAGAAAAGGGTTGTGTTACAGTTGTGATATTAAATACACTAAATGTCATAAGTTTGATAAGAAGAAATAATTTTACATAGATCCTAAAGAGAAGGAAGAAAAGGATCAAGAAACATCAAAAGAAGAGGATATACACCTAGAACCAACCCTGGAGAAAGAAGAAATGAGTCTTACCATATATTGTAATGCATTGGCAGGAATTAACACTCCTCAAACTCTCAAGATATAAGGACATATCAAGAAGAAAAAGGTAATATCATTTATTGATTCGGGTAGTACCCATAATTTTATTCATTGTAAGATAGCCAAGGAATTAAATTTCTTCCTATATCTAGCACCAATGTCTCAAGCAATGGTTGCAAATGGAGGAAATATAAATTTCTCTCGAAAGCTTCATAATATCAAGCTATATAGGGGGCAATATGTATTTAATAGTCCAATTCTTTCCATTTCAATGGGTGGTGTTGATGTTGTACTAGGAGTCAAATGGTTACAATATTTGGGGACGATAAATTTTAATTTTGAAGAACTTTTCTTGAATTTTTTTGGGAAGGAAAGGAAGTTGAATTAAGGGGTAATGCGGGGAAACCATGAATGGTAATCAACTCTAATGGAATGAAAAAACTTCTAAAGAAAGAAAAACAAAGCATAATTTCACAATTATGCTCACTAGATATTAAAACATCAAAATCATCTATTTCTCCAAATCTCCAAAAAGCCTTGGACAATCATTTCAAGGTATTTGAAACTCCCAAAGGTCTCCCACCTATTTGTGATCATGATCATGCTATTCATTTGATTCCAGGAAGTATTCCTCCAAACATCAGGCCTTATAGATATCCCTATGTGAAAAAGAGTGATATTGACCATATAGTTGCAGAAATACTAGAGGCGGGTATAATTCAACCTAGTCAAAGTTATTTATCTTCTCTAGTAGTATTGATGCACAAGAAAGATAGATCATGGTGCATGTGTCTAGATTATAGGGAGCTCAACAAGCTCACTATTAAAGATAAATTTTCCACTCATGTTATTGATGAATTCTTGGATGAATTATATAGAGAATTCACTTCACCAAGACGGATCTTCATTCAGGATATCATCAAATTAGAATGAAGAATGAAGGCATACTAAAAACAACATTCAGAACTATAAGGGTTGATACGAATTTTTGGTTATGCCTTTTTGCCTTACTAATGCACCTTCAACATTTCAAGGTTTGATGAATTCCATTTCCAAAACCTTCCTTGGGAAATTTGTGTTAGAATTTTTTGATGATATGATAATCTACAACAAGTCTTGGAAGGATCATGTTCAACATGCTTACTGGCTTCTTAAACTATTGGAGGAGAAACAATTATATGCAAAAACCTCCAAATGTTTCTTTCAAGTACAGAGGATGGAATGTTTAGGTCATATTATATCTCATGAGGGTGTTAAGGTAGACCCTAACGAAATTAAATACATTAAGGAATGAAAAATCCCCACAACCATAAAGTATCTTCGAGGATTTCTTGGGTTGACAAGGTATTATCACAAGTTTATTAAGAATTATGAGAGAATAACAAAACCTCTAACATCATTATTGAATAAAGATGAATTTTCTTGGACTCTAGAAGAAACTAAGGTATTTGAACATCTTAAAGAGGAAATGTGCCAAGCACTTGTCTTAGCTACGCTGGACTTCACAAAAACCTTTATTGTGAAATGTGATGCCTCAGGAAATGGAATTGGTGTTTTTTAATGAAAGAAGGAAGACCCATTTCTTTTGAAAGTTATCCAATCAAAGGAAACTATTTACACAAACCTAATTATGAGAAGGAAATGTTGGCATTACTACATGCACTAAAGCAATGAAGACCTTACCTAATGGGAATACACTTTAATGTAAGAACATATCATGAGAGTCTTAAATTATTTTTGGAACAAAGATCATCTTCAGAAGAGTAGCAAAAATAGGTCACAAAGTTGTTGGGTTGTGAATTTGAAATCATCTACAAAAAAATGAAGTAAAATGTTGTTGCAGATGCACTCTTAAGAAAGGATGAGGATGTGGAAGAATTTCTTTGTGCCATTTCTATTATCCAACCAGAGTGGACAATAAAAGCAAGAGATAAATGGAATAATGTTGAAGAGGTGTGGAGACTCATTCAAAAGGTACCGAAAGGTCACAATGCATCTGATACATTTAGCTAGAAGAAAGATTAATTATGGTACAAAGATCACATATATCTTTGTAAGAAATCCCAACTCAAACAAAATATTCTTTTGGAATTGCACTCCTCTCCCTTAGGAGGGCACTCAAGGTTTCTAAACAATTACCACAAGGTCAAAAATGAATTTTTTTAAGATGACCCTCAATCTGATATTTAGAATTTTGTGGCAAAATGTTTGGTTTTCCAATAAAATAAAGTTGAGACAATTAAGGCCATGGGTCTATTACAACCTTTATCCATTCCAAGTCAGCTTTGGGAGGAGGGCTCAATGGATTTTATCACAGGTTTACCAAAATCTGAACGAAAGAGTGGCATTTTGGTGATAGTTGATAGACTTAGCAAGTATGTGCACTTTTGTGCATTATCTCATCGTTTTAAATCTAGTACAATTGCTTCTACATTTATGGAAACAATTTTAAAATCTTCATGTAAACCCAAATATTATTGTAAGTAACGCAAATCCCATTTTCACTTGAAATTTTTGGACAGAATTATATTCTGGTCTTGGTACTCAATTATCTCATAGCTCATCTTATCATCCTAAATTTGATGGGCAAACTGAGATAGTGAAAATTTTTTTGGAAGGATATCTTTGGTTTTTTGTATCTGATAAACAAAAAAAATGGGTCAAGTGGTTACCTCTAGCTGAATGGTGGTATAACACTTCCTTCCATACTACAACAAAAATGACCCCATTTATGGAACTTTATAGATACATCCACCATTGATCACATCATCTTTAAGAGAAAAGTATATAGTTCAAGTAGTGGAAGATCACATTGAACATCAATGACAAGTTCTCTAGTTCTTAAAGGATAGCCTCACTCTAGCATAGAATCAAATGTAACAGTAGGAAAATGTCCCTCAAGCAAGCTAAGAAGGACTAAAAATTACCACCCAAGTACTACGGTCCTTACAAGGTGTTGCAAAAGGTTGCTACTCTGGCATAAAAATTGGAGCTACCTACATCTTCTCGAGTACACGTATTTTTCCATGTTTCATGCTTAAAGAAGGTTATCATTGACAAGCTTTGAGTTCAAACAAGGTTGCCAAAAATTAATGAAGAAGGAAAATTCATATTTGTGCCTGAAGCAGTCATGGAAACAAGAACCCAACATCTACAAAATCAATCAATTTTGGAGTATCTCATTAAGTGGAAGAACTTACCCGTTGACAATTTTGCATAAGAGTATGAGAATTTTATGCAGAGCATGTAGAACTACTCAAGCGTTGAGGACAACAGTTTTTTGAAGCAGAGGGGCATGTTAGGTCCCTATAATACTAGTGTATCCTACTTATTTTTATTGTTAGTTTATCCCCCTTATCACTATTGTGGTGCCCATGCAACCCCCATATTCTTATTTGTGTTCCCCATAAAAGCCCATTATTGTTATTGTTGTGCCCTTACATTATTTTTATTAAGTAGGACCTAATTATATGTAGCCTCTTAGACTCCTATATATACAAAGGTGGTATTTTCATTTGTATCGTTGAAGAATTATTCATTTATGTAATGTAAAAGAGGTTCCCTCATCAAAGAGGATAATTTTTAAGTCATTTATCTATCTATTTGTGAGAGGGTTCCATAAAAATGGAAATCCCTGAGTTGGTTTGAATTTTCATAAGTTAATAAGAGCTATTTTCCCATTGTGATCTATGAGCACTTGTACTTCTTATCATTTTGACATTATGGCTGATTTGTTATGCTCTCTATTCTCGTTTATGTTGTTTATATACTTGGTTATATGATGTGCTATATCTATGGATCATGTTCATGATTTGTTAATTTATTAAATGGTTGATGAATGCATGGACTAACAAGTGTTGTTGCAGCTATTTAGAGAGGTATTAGAGCCTTTTTGTGATTCTCAGATGAAATTTTGAAGTTTATGATCAAATATGCATTCATGACCTGTAGCTTTCTTGTTTACCATATGTTTGTCAAAATGTTTGTTGTGGACTAGGCATGTCCTGGTTAATATCTTGTTCAAGTTTGAATGTTGGGTGTTGTTGTCATCTTAATTATGATTCTGGGAATTTATAGGTAGTTCTCGACAGCGATCTAGGGGATTTTCTGAAAAAGTGGCATAAATATTATGACCACATGCACTTAACTAAGAAATCTAGATAATAACTGCATGCATACAGGCTTATGGCTGTAGTTGGAGCCTCATAATCACATGCATGGAGTATTATGGGTGTGGTTTGAATATAAGATTGGCGAAAAAGAGTTCCAGGTTGGCGATTGATAACCTAGGGTGGTTAATAGGCTCCTGAGTGGTTTGCAGTCCCTGTGGGATGTCATCAGGTTGATGGTTTGTAGGACCCACTTCCATAACTACAACTTGGAGGTTAAGTCATATCATAGTGACACTCATCTCATGTTTACCGTGGGGAGCTTATAAAATTGGGTAAATGTGGGATGAGGCACTTACATTCATAGACCAATAATATGTATTGGGTGACCGAGTAAGGGACTCAGCCATCCAGATATAGGATTTGAAGAGAATGCAGATTTGGGATACAATAATAGTTGTGATGTGCATAGTTGGTAGCCATGTCCTTCACATGATTAGTAGAGGGAAAATGATGCTGGTGGAGAGCATACATGCAAGCATCTACTATGGGTTGGCCTAGATTGTATTTACATTTTTGAAGTAGTAATTAACTTCATGAATGAGAGATATGATATGAAACTATTCATATGGTTCAATATTATGTTCATTTGTCTTTAACAAGATCCCCACTCTTTGACCCCATATATAGATCTGGGATGGGGGGCCATAGGAGTGCATGATGCAATTTTTGGGGCAACTACTACAATGGGGAGGAGGAGAAGGAGTCAGTAGAGTGTCCTAACCCAACCATTTTTCCAATTAGGTCCAAATTCCATTATGCATATAGGATTATTCCTATTTTGGCATGATTTTTAAGGGTGACCTAAACCTATCACTACCACCTGAATGAGCATGGGGCCCAAATGGTATATGATATATGTTAAGTGATTAATATCATCATAGATGATAAGGTAAATGTATATGGTATTGAAATTTGAACCTATGACATGCATATATTGCATTTTTGAGGCCAAAAAATATAGAAGAAAACTAGCCTCTTTTGGCGCTACAAATTACGAGATAGGGGGCTAACAACACATGGGGAAAAAATCCTAGGGAATTCTCATCTCATGAGTGATGAGAGATGGATGATTTGATGGAGTACATCAAATAGACATTTGAAATAGCATTGATTGGTGTTACATAGCTTGGGTGGCACAAGTTGAAGGATCAATACATGAATGTGTGCCCAATATTCCTTATGATTGATGAGCTCTCTTGAGGTGCACTTGCATGTCCAGTTAAAGTATCACAGACTTATAGGCTAGGGAAATGACCGCACTTACATAATATCTTCCATGGGATTTTGAGTAGATGTAGGGGAAAAGTTCCCACCCATTTTTGTATGTAGGATTACAACATGCTATGCACAGGATAGATGTATTTAGAATAATGTACTCTAAACACTTGTATGATTTTGATACATAATATTATTATGCAAGTTAGTGTGTAGGTACCATTTGTTAATGTCGTTATATTCTTATGTATGTATATGATAAACGCCAATCTAAAATATTGTTTGAAATGGTATCTACATAGTTTTTTTGGCTCTAGGAACATGATTGAATGATATGGATTCATACTCACATGCCAAAATATTATCTCGTAGATATTTTCTAAATAGGAAAGGGCTACGTACATGATAAATGTCATTCAATTGCATGATGAGCAGCATGGAAGCAAGGCAAACATGAAGGTGAAAGATGCAATGAGGAAGGGCACTAGCTGACAAACCTATCACTGCATCATATTTGGCTTGCTTATTGATGGTATATCTAATGTATATGTCATTGGAATGGACTAATGAATGAAAAGAGTTAAAAATGGCCCAAGCTACCAAGGACAGATTCCTGGAGAATTGACTTGCACCATCAACGTAGTCAATATATGGTGTGGATCATTAGGGGAATTTGAGGTCTAAAATGGGCCTCCTCAGAAAAATGTACAACAAAAATAAACTGTATAAGAACCAATAAGATTTAGGATCATGATGTCAACCATGGGGGATGATTCACCATTTTTGGAGTAAAAAGGTAAAAATATTAAAAACTTTTTCAACACGTATTTTCAACTTATATCCCTAAGGTTTCACTCAAATTTCAAGCGAGAGTACTCGTTGGTTGAAAAATTTAATTCCTCATCCAAGGATTACACTTGTTGCATACTTTTGATCGACCTTGCTACACAAAAATAAAAAATAATGAAAACATGTGATTGCAATCACATTTTTCATGAATTTATCATTTTTCGTGTAGTAGGGTCTGTCGAAACTATGCAACATGGATACTCCTTGGATAAGGAAGCAAATTATGCATCCAATGAGTGCTTCTACTTGAAATTTGAGCAAAACCATCGGGAGATAAGTTGAAAGTACGAGTTGAAAAAATAGTTTTTTCTTCTTTTGCTCTAAAATTTGATGATGTAATATGATCTTATTTTATTATTTCCACTCTTATTTATAATTCACTTAGGAGGCCTATTTTAGACCTTAAAATTCCCTTAATGAATGGATCCATCTGAAAGGCACAAGCAGACAACCAATGAGATGACGAAGGATGCAACCAACCTAATGAATGCAAAAGGAAACAAAAATATGCATTCTATGGGAAACTCCTTATGGTATTATTTCTTAAAGTAGAGTGCATTATGATGGTTGGTGAGAAGCTCTCCTCCTGAGCCCTCTGAATGATATGCCCCCTCATCCAAATATTTTCTGAAAACATAAGGGCCATTGTGCAATGGTTCAAACTTGCCATGTTCTAGAATATCATGGGTGTGATCATAGACAAGGAATTATTCACCTTTGAGGTAGGTATGAGGGTGGAATCTACAGTCGTATTAGTCTTTGTTATGTTTCTTGGCCACTTGAATGGTTTGCAAAGAAAAAAAATGGTCTTCATTAGCACAGTATAGTATAATGAGCCTTTGTTCTAAGGGTTGAGTACCCCGGAGGACTTCGTTGATGAAGTGAAGGAATGGAATTTTACATTCGATTGGTAATACTACCTCCTCTCCATTAAAAAGGTAGAAAGGAGTGAATACAGTTGTGGTCTTAACAAAAGTTATAAGTGCCCGCAAAGAAAGGAAGAACATTAAATGCTAGTTGGTGTTGTGTTTATCCACCATCCATTGTAGCATAGTCTTAAGGATTTTGTCAACAAATTTAGCTTTTCCATTCCCTTGTAGGTAATAAGATGATAAATATTGGTGCTCAAAACATAATAGTGTGGAAATATCACACCTAATCACATCTTCAAATTATCGGCCATGGTCTAATACCAATTCTTTCATAACCCCAAAAAGAGTGATGACATGGTTAAAGAAGAAATGAGATATGATAGCTACGGTGTTATTAAACATGGGCATGTCCTTAACACATTTGGTGAAATAGTAAGTGACTAGAATAATCTATTTATGACCATTGGTACATGTAGGTTTTCACTCCATAAAGTCGATGTCTAATTTATAGAAGGCTCTCGCTACGATAACGAGGTGCAAAGGAGCAGGTGGAGATCTTGCCTTAGGGAAAAAGGTTGGCAATTGGGGTAGTAGTTGATTGCCTCAATGCAATTGCTAAAGAGAGAAGGAGAAAAGTATTCAACACACATGATTTTATGATCATTATCCAGTTTAGAGAGATGGCCACTGCAAGCACCATTGTGACAAACATTGAGAACTTGTTCTACTTCAACATTGGTAAGATAACGATACAAAATGCTATCAACATGATGAAAATAATTATCATAGCCTATGAGAAATTAATGAGGATATTAATGAAAAATACATTATCGATATTCATGGTTGAGGTGGGAGGTGAATTTCTGCGTTCACTCATAAGTTATGATGTCACCATACCATGGATCATTTGCTGATATGGCGAACAAGTGTTCATCCATAAAGCCATCAGTGAAGGATGACTCTTGTGCACTAGTTGGAAAATAAAATATTAACTCATTAAGGGCTAAGACTTTCTTACCTTTAGGAATTACAAATTCCAAGTCAAATTATTGGACAATGACAGTCTAGTGGGCAACTGCCCATTAATGATCAATCTATTGAACAGGAAGGCCACACTATTCATTAGAGAAATTTTGAGGTAAAAAATGGCCTTAAAACAAAAATGTAAAAAGAAAACCAACTTTATAAGAACCAATAGGAGTCAAGACAATGATGTCAACCATGGGAGATGATTCACCACTTTTGGAGTAAGAAAAAATAAAAATTAAAAAATTCAACTCGTATTTTCAACTTATCTCCCTACATTTTACACAAAGTTTGAATGGGAGCACTAATTGGATGAATAATTTCATTCCTCATCCAATTAGTACCCATTTTTATTACTTTCTATGGACCCTGCTACACGAAAAATGAGAAATACATTAAAACATGATTGCAATCATGTTTTTTCATGTATTTCACATTTTTTATGTAGCAGGTTCCTTTGAAAGTATATAACATGGGTAGCCTTTGGATGAGGAATTAAATTATGCATCAAAAGTTTTCACCCTCTTGAAATTTGAGTAAAACCATAGGGAGATGAGCTGAAAATACAAGTTGAAAAAGTAGTTTTTTATTTTTTCCCACTAAAATTTGATGTTGTAATATAATATTATTTTATTATTTTGTTAGGCCCCTATACTACTAGTGTAACCCCTTATTGTTATTATTACAACCCACTTATTATATTGATGTACCCAGTAGTGCCATATTTTTTACTTTTGTCATAGAAGCCCCTATTGTTATCACTGTGCCTTACTTATTATTTTATGTCGTCTCTGATTATGTTATGCGCCCTTAACTCCTATATATAGAAAGGAGGTCTTTCATTTTTATATCGAGAATTGTTCATTTATGTAATGTAAAGGAGGTTGCCCCTCGAAGAGGCTGAATTCTAAGGCGTTGATCTACTTTTCTATCTTTTCTTGAGCTGGTTTCATAACATTTGGTATCAGAGCTTTGGATTCTAGGGTTTCGCTGCTCCAAACAGGTCATCGTGGAATTTTCACTATAAATTTGTTTCTCGGACATTTCAGAAGTCGCAAAAAAAACCCATTTGAGAAAAATTGGCGCTGAACTTTGGGTCCGAATTTCAGAGCTTTTCGCAAGATATTTTTGGAGATATGATCTGAGGAAGTTGGACTTTTTGCAGACTCCTGAATTACACTCAAAATAGGTGACCTCGGGAAAATCGTCATAACCTTTTTTCTGAGCATCAGATAGAAATTTCATAAGAAGGTACAGAAAGAGGACAGACTTTAGTTTTCATTTATATATTTTTCAAAGTCAAAGGTTGAAACAGTGACTCGTGGAACTTCATACAAGTTCGCTCTTCTGAAAAGGTCTATAATCAGGTCACTGTGGGAGATTTGACATAACTCTTCATTGGAGAATCCAATTGGGGTCAGACTAGTGGAATTGGAAAGAGGATACAGAGGGCTAATATAGGTTGAAATTTCAGAACTTAAAGATTTGAAGGTACAGAGTTACAGTCATTTCAAGATCGTGCTCCTAAAATCAAGAAAAAGCAAGATGAGGAAGTTTGATGGCAAGGATCCGGTAAAATGGATACGTCAGATGGAGCAATATTTTGATCTACATGGTGTTTCAGTGTTACAAAAGGTATGTATTGCATCTTCATATTTAGAACCAGATCAATTTTTATGGTATAAAGGGCTTTGTTCTCGTAAACGACTGGTTACGTGGTCAATTCTCACAGAGGAAATGATAGCACATTATGAGGATACAAAGAGCAACACCTTATTTAGAGAAACACCACAACAATTGGAAAGAGTAAAAGGACTTTGTGACATAGTGGAAAATAAAATTATGGCAACAAGGAAGTCTACCCCTCACAACTATAAAGATGGAAGTGTTGTTTCTCCTAGCCTTCCACAACCTACAAGGGTTACACCACAACAATTGGAAGAAAAAAGAGAAAAGGGGTTTTGTTACAATTGTGATAGCAAATGCACTAAAGGTCATAAGTGTGTTGAGAAGAAATTATTTTACATAGAATATGAAGAGGAGGAAGAAAAGGATCAAGAAACATCAAAAGAAGAGGATATACG